>CAUYQV010126487.1:0-29610 GCA_963574575.1 Galagoides demidoff | reverse complement strand
GACGCCGCAGGGCGCAGATGGGGCCGGTTCAGCTGCTGTCCTGACTTTTTTTCTGGCTGATACTGTGGTTCTGGTTTATACTTCCAATCCAACTATTCCCCTCTTTGCTGCTCGCCCTGCGCTGCTTATCTGCCGCAGAAGGGATCAATAAGCCCACTCTCACCTGAAATCACCGGAAGAGTTAACTCAGGGGTGCATCCCCTCCGCCATCTTGCTCCGCCTCCCCCTCTTCCTCAAATTTCATCTCATGCCCCTCCTTTGTAGTGAAGATAGTGTCAAATCCATGTGAGGGTCTCTGAATGAGTAATGGTAGAATACTTTGAAATGTTTAATATGAAGCAGTGTTATTTAAAAAAAAAAAGGCAATGTCCTCTCACCCACATTGTGCAATTAAATAGTCTGCAATTAAATTACAGAATTAGTATACTTGCTATCTATAGCTGTAAGGAAGAAAAGATTTTAAAAATGTAGAAAATAGAACCAGGTCTACAAAATGAGTCACAGTAACATTTAGCATGTTAATTGTTTATCTCCTGAATTTGCTTTTTAAAATATGCCTTTCCACCTGCTAGGAGCATAGACAAAATTACAAGCATTTTTTTAGAGCTACATAATTCAAAAGATGGTTCATGGACCAGAAGCATCCACATCACCTGGGATCTTTTTAGGAATGCATAATCTCAGGCCCCACTCCAGACTTGTTTTCTCTCATTCTGCATGTTACCAAAATACACAGGTGATCTTTGCGCACATTAAAGTATTCAAAGCACAGCTGTACCTGAGCTGATGCTATTTATTACTTGTCACTGTCTTCTGCCTAGATCCCAACATGATCACAAGCAACATATCCGACAACTCAAATATATGTCCACGTGTTCTTGCTCATGGAACAAAGTAGACCAGAATAAAAAATGCAAGGTACTATACTCAGCCTCTCTATGGATACAGTGCTCAATACTTTCATATATCTTATATCATCAATTTATTATATCAATCTTTGATAGGTAATATGACCCATAATGTTATCACTATTATTATATTACTACGAGATGAGTATCTCTTATTCAAGATGCTTGGGACCAGTGTGTTTTGGATTTCAATTTTTTTTTAATTTTAGAATATTTGCAAATAGATAATAAAATATGTTGAGGAAGAAACCCAAATATAAACACTAAATTCATTTTAATACAAATCTTAAACCTATAACCTAAAGGTTATTTTATACAGTATCTTTAATAATTTTGTGCATGAGCAAAGTTTTTGTATACTAAACCATTAAAAAGCAAAGTTGTTCACTATTTCAGCCACCCACATGGACAGTCTGTGGTTCCTGGGCATCACTATCATTCGTGAATCTTAATCTATGTACTAGTGATAAGCAATCACTTTTTACATTTATTCACATATAAATGCTTAAAAGTAAAAGAAAAATAATGTGACACACCATGAACACAATGCAAAAAACAATAGATTCAGTGTATCTAAGCAGCATAGTAGCATCACCAGAATACCTGCATTAGCTGTTAAAATAAAGAGGAACAACAAGCAATAAGCTTTCAGTCTCTAGCTATCATGCTGTGCTTTGATTAAAATGTTAGTGTAAGCTGTATTTTATCTTTTTAGTAAGATGAAACATCAGAGCACTTGACGGACCAGGAAGCAGGTCCTGTAGGGATAAGGAGGCATTTTGCTGGATGGCCTTTTTAAATGTTTCCTTCAGTGTCAGCTGCCTCATTAACTTTTGCTCTTAGAAGCCTCTCTTTGATTTTATAAATGGATGATTTCTTGTTCTGCTAGAAATGCATCCCCCTTCCATCCTTCAATAAGCGTATCCTACATCTTCACCATGTCATCCACAGGTGTTTCTTCAGCATTAACATCATTTTCTTCATCATCACTATTGCCATTACCACCTTCATTCAGAACCATTTCAGCTATTTCACCAGGAGTGAATGAATGAATTACTAGAGGCTCATTATTGATAAAAAAAAAAAAAAGCTTCTTTGCTTCACCTCTTCTAGCTTATGACAGGCTCTAAAGGTAAAATTTTGGCATGTGTAAAAAGATAAGATATCATTTTTTTCTCACCTGACAAATGGAATCCTTCAAAGTCACCACATTGTTCATCATCAGCCACAGGCCAGAGTCTGTGCCAGTCACGCACAACTGTGTCTCTGGTCACTATATTTGAAGTGTTAGCAATATAATGTACAGCATCCTTCACGCAAGACTCATTTTGGAAACATTTCACACTCATGCCTCTGTTCACTCTTGCCAACATGCTTTTCTATACATTTTATTTTATTTTTATTTATTTATCTATTTTTTTTGCAGTTTTGGCTGGGACCGGGTCCAATCCCGTCACTCTCGGTATATGGGACCGGCACCCTACTCTCTGAGCCATAGGCACCGCCTGCTAACATGCTTTTCAAGAAAGTGTTTTTATGTTACTCTTCATTGTTCTCCCATGGTTACATGGATGAATCTAGGCACTTACCTGGGGAGAAAGTATACATGCTGTAAACTTTTTTTTTTTCATGCTGTAAATGTTATATGTGATGAGAATTTCAGCTGAAGGATGAGCAGAATGTTATCAAAGAGTAACAAAATCTTGCAGTTGTTCTGTCTAGCTTTCCTGCAGTCAGCATGAGCCCATGGTACAAAATGTCTGTGAAATGAATCAGAAAAGACTTTTTTCTCTAGTGATCTATATATTTCTGTTAGCATAATATAAACTAGTAAGAAAGTCACTTTTTTAAAATAGTGAGAACACCAGATTTTGCGTACCACCACAAGAATGCAAAAATTGCACTTATGCATGCCTAATGCACTATTTCATCCCAGCACAGTGATTTGCCCTGAGCATTCTCAATTCCTGAGGGGCTTTCTCATTAGTCATGGTCATTGTCTTTCTTGGGCAAGAATGTCAGCACCGTAATGTCTCCCGAGCATTTTAGACTTGCTCTGAGATCATATTTTTATCAGCACTGATTTTGGCAAACTGATGTATAAATTTCTCCACTGCTTTGTGAGCAGCATATACTTTATCAACACAAATCTTAAAAAATTTATTGCCTTGTCTTTTGTTAAAATTCTACATCCAACCTGTTGAATATTCACAGTTCCCTTCAATTTTTAGTTCATTATGATAGATTATTGCTTATTTCATTACTAGCAGACATTTAAGTCACATATACTACATCAAAAATAGATCTACTTTTTCAATACACAATTGAGATCTTCTTTAGCTTTATGCAGTGTTCTTCTATTTTCCATTATCTTCTGTTTATCACTTTTAGCATTGACTTCAACACTTCTTTTTCTTCAGGTCATATACGGTGCTCATACTAACACCGTGCTCTTCTGTAAAATGTTTTGCGTTTACATCACAGTTCAGTTGCTCCAACAGCATGATTTCCTGTGCTATAGATGATCATAAATACTTCCTATGATTCTTATCACTGTAGTGATATCTGCAGGCCTTTTCAACATTTTCAACAATATCTTTGCACCATAGAGAATAAGGAAAATAATGCAGTGAATAATGCAAAAAGGCCCTGGACCCATGTGAGGCATTGTGTAGAACCTGTTGTTGATCTGTCTGGCCCACACACATGTCATTTTATCACTCTTTATGGGTATGCTTGTATGGAAAATTTGGGGGGGTGTGAGGTAAAGATTCTTTATAGCCAGTGGGGGATACAAAAGTCTTTTTTATCCCCTCATGGGGATAATGAATAAACTATGTGTTATGTACCTGTGTTCTGACTGCCAAATATCACAGAACATCAGGTGGGCAATTTTCCACTTGTGGCATCATGTTGGCACTCAAAAATTTTCAGATTTTGGAGGATGTCATATTTTGAATTTTTGGATTAGGGATGCTGAACCTATAATGTGTATATTTCTATAAGACTAATGAAACAGAGCTTTAAAATAAGGTTAAAAAACTAAATATTAAAGAAGCATAAACCCTGGACTATTTTATTAAGACTATTAAGTAGCTTCCTGGCTGATCTCATTGATTTTAACTGTACTATATATTATGCTGCTGCCATAATAATTCTTCTAATATGCAAATATAATTTTACTAATTGCCTGTTGAAAATCCTATGAAAGATTCCCATATGATTTAGAAGTCTTTTCTAATTTTTTTTTTTTGCATATATTTCTTTTAGCGTGAGTGACTGTTTTTGGGGTAAGCATGTCTATGACCACCGACCCCCAAAGGCTGAGGAAGCTGAGAGACTGAGCAAAGAGGTTAAAGAAAGAGGCTGACAAATCTGGTTTCTCAGGAAAAAGAAAATAGGAACTAATGCACAGAAGCCGTGAGTCAGGTGGTGGAGAGATGAGATCGTGTGTTCCCACTCTGTTACCTCTCAGAACTTGGCCTTATATATAACATAAGGAAGAATATGGAGGACTATGCAATAGACTCTTCAAGGCAAGCAAGAATTTGCCTAAGGGAATGATTTATGGTAAAATACACAAATATAGAAATCTTGGAGACGTTTCAGGAACTATGGTAAATCAGAAATCAATGTAGTAGATTAGCATAAAAGATGGACTTGCTTTATCCTCCACAGTTACAACTATAATTGTGGAATTTTTCTGAACTAAATTATTTCTTGCTTCTGTAACTTGCTTAAATGTGTTCTTCCTGCTACTAGAACATTTTTCCTCCTGTTATTTATATACCTAACTTCAATTCTTTTTGTAAAACCTGTTTCATCACATCCTCTAAGAAGGTTTCCCAAACATCTCTATCTGACATTAATGTTCTCTGAATTAAATGTTAGCAGCTCTTATCCTATACTACTATTTGTTTTTTATCAGGCTCACGCCCAGAGCTGCAAGTTTTTGAGAAAAAGAAATGTATTTTCTTCTTTCTTTAAGGCAGTTTTTAAACCTAGTGTTTGACATACATCAAAATCTTAATGAACACTTACTGTGTGGACTAAAGTAGTATAAAAAGTAAGCAGGAATGGATAGGTCTGCAAGATTAACATTTAGATGGACCACATCTGGAAAATCAACCAACAGAGCTGATAATTTCAAGTTGAACATTGAAGGTTATAGGGGTATAGTTCTGTGTACTTCTCACAAATTACTTTATTAAATAATACTTCTGAAAAAAAAATTAGTCCTAATTCTAAGGGACTATACTTTATCTTTTGTATTTTTGTCACATTCCAGATGTCTATGGATTTGATATTAGTACTAGAGGCAGAGTTAACCTTCCTCTTGATAATAGCTGGAATAGATGTATTGGATGGTTCTGCTCAATGTAACAATTTTTGGTTTCCTATATAAATAATAACTAAGTATTATTGAATTTATATGTTGTAAATACACTGTACTTGACATCGATCTGGTTAATCTTAGTCAAAAAACCTTTCAAGATTATATTGTCAGCCTATGTTTTTAGATTTGTTAGCCCAAGATCACACAGGCCAACAAAATGACTGAAGCCAGGACTCAAACCTAGCTTTCTCTATTTTCAATATGATTTTGACAGATAATATAGAAGCGTTCCACCTTCTGCCATACCTATATCATTCAGATTAAGCCTGTAAGAATATACAATGTTTCTTCACATGGTATTCTTGGATCCATGCTAGAGATAGGGGTGGGACTGTCCTGCAAACTTTCTAAGCTGAAAAATTTAAGCTGACTCTGATGGCGTGGGTATGTAGAGGGAGAGAATCATGCCTTACATTGCAAAGGAAAAGAATATTCTACGCACAATCTTTTCTGACTCTTCCGATGTAAAGTGTTTGTCTTCAATTTATATGTTCAGATTCAATTTAAGTATTTTGGTATTTGGTCTCTAAATTTTCACTAATAACCCAGTGCTTCCCACTTATCCTTGGGCTACTTTCCAGAAAATCTGGACCATCATTAACTTCAACTGAAATTTTTGGAAGGCCATAGAATGGCACCCTCCCACCTCTAGTTTTACCACCTGTGTACATTTTAGCTCTTTCCAGCAAATAGAGTGCAATGTTCATGGAACTTGTGGTTAGGATGCTGGGACAGCTCCCTATGACACATAACTGAGCTACCAATAGTCCATGTGGCACCATTTTTTAAAAAATAATTAAATATTTAATTATTTTAACATATCCCATTACTTAATATTCTCTTAGGTTTAGCATGCTAAATTTCAGTCTACAGTGAATTTTGGAGTCAAGTTTAAAACTCTCAAAATAGAGTTTTAGTGGCAATGCTAAGATATTTGCAAGTATAGCTGCATAAAAGTTTCAGGGTTTTTTTTTTTTATACTATTTCCATCACGGTTTAAAACATATGGCAGGTCTTTTTTGGAACTCTTCTGATGGTATGTAGAATTTGTAGTTACAAATATTCTGCCATTTAAATAAGCTCACTCAACTTCACCTTTCTGAATTAGCAGAACTTAACTATTCATTGTCAACTGATTCATGAATATAGAACCAAGCTTCATTCGGAACATATGGCCTAAAGATAATAAATTTAAATGCCTGATGTAAAGTAAATTAGAATTGGGGTTGTAATGCTGATAGCTTTTTCTACAAGACTCTTATAACATCTGTCCAGAAACTTTAATTTTTTTCAGATGTTTTTCACACATGCTGCTTCAAGTCTCTCTCTCTCTCTGTATTCTAACTTTCTACAAAAAGAATAATTAGAAAAGTTAGCTATTATTTAGGAGTTAAGAGGTATATGTGTGACCAAATTTAACTGTATAATCTTATCTCTTTTCAAAAGCCCTATATTTACCAATAAACAAAAAGAATATTTGAAAGAAAATATAAATTTGGGGGTGGGGTTTGAGCAGGAAAAATGCTTTTAAATAGATTTTTATATAAAAAACAAACACTATATCAGATAAAGCTCTTCATCTCATTTAAGTGTTCCCATGTATGGCAAGAACTAAAATTTAGAAACTTAATTTCTCAGTATTTCTTTTTGGTATGGTTAGATTCTACCAATGGAAGGTGCTCTCAAAATATAGGGGAAATAAAAGACAGGCAGAAGTAATTATTTTTCAGACAACAGGAAGGGGCAAACGTGATTTTGGCAGATGTCAGCCCTGAGATTTTGCCAGCAACTTCCAAATGTCCTCCTGAGAACCATCCATTCCAGTGTTTTAGGCATCTGAGAGTATTAATGCAACTTTCTTCCATTCCTGTCTTTTTGGTTTTGTAAAGCCTAGTAGGAGTTTACTCATTGTTGCTCCCCTAGCATGCCCAGCAATTATGCAAACTTTTAATTTCCAGTGTTAAATTCTATTTGAAATACCTCTGGTAGTTTCTGTCTTTATGACTTTTAACTGACAGATACTTTCTACTATGCAGATTTGGGATCTGTTTGAAGAAATTGGGCTACATTTCTGTCATTTGAGAATATTATTATAGATGTACAAATATAAACCAAATTTTCAACAACTGAGAAGTTTTTCAACTACAGTTTCTATTGAATTATGCTTGGAAAAGACAAAGGTGTTTTCAAATTTCACTGACATTAATGTTATCAGAATTTCTCCTTGGTATGAATGGATCCTTAGAGCCCTCTGTGTTGTAGAAATTAAGAGTTTATCATTTATAACCCAGAGTACATAAATGGAACTCTGAACTTGTATAAAATAGCCCATGTTAACCTATTAATGGCATTGTTGCATTACAGTTTCTGTTGAAGGAAAAAAATGCATGCTTCCAAATATATTTTTCCCCCAATGGATTAAGTCACTCAAATGCAATGTTTTGTTTGCTTGTTTGTTTTTAAGAGACAAGGTCTCACTATGTTGGTAAGGCTAGATTCAAACCCCTGAGCTTAAGCAATCCTCCTTCCTCAGCCTCCCAAGAAGCTGGGACTTTAGACACAAGTCACCAGTCATTACTAGCCAATGTACTTTTTAAATCAAGTTGAACTCTATTTATATGGTTGACTATAGATCTATAATAAACTTTATACACAAGAGAATATCTGACCCAGCCTAGAAGATGTGACATTCTCTGAAATTGGTAGGCCAAAAAAAGATAGTGAGATTGGGTTGAAAATCAAATTACATTTTAAGACACAAACGTAATTCTAAAAAGTCCACAGGGTGTCAACACTCAATAGATCAACTTCTGGTAAACTCTTTATTAAATAGAGTGGAAGGCTCAGGAAAATAGTGGGCTACATGAGTTAACTTTATTTTTAAAAAAAAAATTTACTTGGAGTATCTGGCACAAAAATCTTGATTCATTGTGAAAAATTCCCTGTGAAATAAAAAACTTTAATGTAAATTTTACTTTGTGTATAAGTTAATATACAGGATGACTTTAAGTTAATTGTATAGTATTATTCATCAAATGAATTGTCACCTGTAGTAATCAAAATAAGATCTGAGTAAGAAAGGAGATGATGATAATTCATATGTCATTACTAATAGTAAAGGCAACATTTTTATTAATTTCCAACAGAATTCAAAATATACATACCTAAATATAAAAAGGAGAGTAAAATTACTGAGACTAAATGTGGAAAAAGTAGGCTTTTGATGATGATTTCAGACTACAAGAGTTTTAGTGTGAATGTGTGTACCTCTTTTTCTTAATGTATGTATTCTTGGAAATGTTCATTTATATCAGTGTTTTTGTGGTATAGCACAAGGTGTTTTAATTTAACATGTTATTTAATGTTTTATTAAATAGGTGGTGAACTAAAGTTATATAATGTTTTATATCTGCTTAAAGGAAACGTGCATAGACCAGGAGCCCTATGTTTATTCATTTACTTAGTACCGTGTATTGACTGTCTGCTCTGTCAGGCAGTTACATATATAAGGAAGAACAAATCAGATATTTCTCTGTCCCCATGGTTTTTGTGATTTAGAGATAGACGTTAATCATGTAAGTGTACAAGGTCTAACAATTAAGTTTGTAAATTCTTCCTAGAAACAGTGCTACATACCTCAGTGCTGAATATCACTATGGACTTCTTCAAAGTACTCCCTTTGATGATCTGGTAACCCTAGTGATATTCAGCAATGAGGTGTGTAGTATTTTTCCAGAAGGAGTTTACAAAATTAATTGTCAGACCTTGTACGATAACAACTCTGATGGCCATTCCAGAAAAAGAGTTCCAAAATTGCTTTGAAGGATGGACTTGGTGTTGATGTTGGTGCACAGCTTTCCAAGGGGAGTACCTCCAAGATGACTATAGTGATATTCAATAGTGAGATATGTCACAACTTCTTCTAGTATGAGTTTGCAAAGTTTACTGTTGGGCCTCCTATGTATGGAAGGATAAATAAATAGATGAGTAAATATGATTAAAGAATGATACATTTGGAAGCAAAATACTGAGATACCAGGAGGTATGGGATTTTTAGGAGATTATCTGACTTAGTCTAGGAGTGTGAGGGGAAGGAGCCACTAAGTAAACATTTCTTACGAAATTTCCTTAAGAGGGTGACATTTCTGTTGAAATCTGAAGAATATTTGTTAGCTGGTCCAGAAAGGGAAGAGTAGTCATTATTAAGGTTAAGGAATTAGTGGCTCATAATAGGTATTAAAACTTACAGAGTTGTAGGGCAAATGGGAGGATTGAAGGTTGGAGAGAAGTGTTAGGAGATGACAGAACAAGTCACTCACTTCTGCCTAAAGTATTTTCATGAGTGGATTAGTAAAAATCTCCAAGGGAGTAAGAAGAACCAAGAAAATTCAGGTTCATAAGAGGACCATAAAGGGAAATTTCTAAAGAATTAATGAAGATAATATTGTTTCTGTGTAATTTCTGCCTCCATTTTGGTCTGGGGACATTGTTGATTATCCAGTTGCCAGGTCTTTTAGTAGAGGGATGGACAAAGAGGGGATGAGATCAAGATCAAGTGGGGAACTCACCAGACACCTCTGCATCCCTCTACCAGCTAAGAAATCAGAAAAAGCCATTTAGAAGATAATGGTGGTTACCTCACTTTCACTGCTCAAATCCTCCACAAAATTGCTCTTTGGTCCAACTCTAACCAAGAATACTGTGGAAAAGAAATTCTATATATGAGAGTTAGAGTTTTAACTTAAAGCATTGGGTTAAGAAAATGTGAAGAGATTGATATCAGTTAATATCCTGTTTTACTCTGCTAACATAGAGGTGTCATTGATATTTGATAGAAAGAAAATTGACCTTAGTGAAACTAGTTTAAAAGTTTCACTAGTAACTTGTGGGTATGCATTACACCTAGTGCATATCATACATTACAAATAACAGTACCTCTTATTTGGAGGTTATTCATAAAGTCTATAAGTCACCATTATCTCATAGGTAGTATTTATGCTCCCTGAAAGAGAAAAAAGTAAAGAAGAGATTTGCTACTACAACGTTAACAGTTTACATTAAAATTTATTTCTCAGCTTCTTTCTTATGATATTTTATTTATTTATTTTTTGGCTCAACTTCATTGATCAAGGGAAAGAAAACATATGGTACTGAGATTTCTTGCTATGTTTCCAACAAGATTAGATAAAATCCAAATGATACATTATTTTCTTGCTTGAATAAAAACACTGATTTGAGGAGTAGTTATCTAGTTTTTTTTTTCTTTCAAGACCTGTTTTTTTTCACGTTGCTCAGTATTTGTTATGTAAGGACAAAAGTGATATTTTTTTATGTCTCACCTCCCTATATATGACATGTAGGTAACTCTTACTCATCTGTAAAATGTTTGTTCTATTGGCCACTTAGTTAAATGGGGGAACTACACCTTTGCCCCAGGACCTTTGTTATAGTAGGATGGTTTCTTTAACCAATCCTCAAATCTATCTTTCTTGCTTTCTCCCTATATTAAGCTTATTACTGAGTAAAAATCAATCCCAAATCCTACCTCTGCTATGAAGTCTTTCGTAACTAATCATACAGAATCTGAACTAATGTTACACTTCAATATTACTTAATATTACTTATTACATTTATTTTACAATTAATTTTTTTCAAAGTTTGATTTATTTACTCTTACACTTTCCTGGAGGACTGGGGATGGTAACCAGAATATAAATGACAGGAAATATCCAAAGTTGTTGATAGAATCTGAGTAAGTTTAGAGGTGAGGACTGGGCCATTGAAACTCTGGAGATTCCTTGGGAGTCCAAAGTGTGACATCATTTTTTTTTTTTAATTGTTTGGGGTTATTGAGGGTACAAAAGATTAGGTCACACTGATTGCATTTGTTAAATAAATTTCCTCTTGTAATTGTGTCCTGCCCCCAAAAGGTGTGCCATACACCATGAACCCCCATGCCCCTTTCACCTCTTCTCCCCCCACTTGCTCAATCCCCTCCCCTCCTTTGTATTAGCTTATCTACTACCTTCATAGTAGAATAGAGTACATTGGACTCTTGCTTAGCCATTCTCAGGATGCTCTACTAGGAAGAATGTGTTCTACCTCCATCCAGGTTAATACAAAAGATATAAAGTCTCCATGTTTTTAGTAGCTGAATAGTATTCCATGGTATATATATACCATAGCTTGATAATCCATTCCTGGGTTGGTGGGCATTTAGGCTGTTTCCACATTTTAGAGATTGTAAATTGAACTGCTATAAACAGTATAGTGCAAATGTTCTTACGATAAAAGGATTTTTTGTTCTTCTGGGTAGATGCCTAGTAATGGGATTTCAGGGTCAAATGGGTGGTCTAATTTGAGTTCTTTGTAGATTCTACATACTTCCTCCCAAAATGGTTGTATTAGTTTGTAGTCCCACCAGCAGGATAAAAGTGTTCCCTTTTCTCAACTCCAGCATCTGCAGCTTTGTGATGTGGGCCATTCTCATGGGGATTAGGTGATATCTTAGGATAGTTTTGATTTGCATTTCTCTGATGATTAGGGATGATGTTCATTTTGGTCTGTTCAAGAAATATGTTTTTTCTTGGTTATGTCTAGGGAGAGGGTGTGATTCTAGGTATTGATACATTTCTCCACATTGTCAAATTTCTGGGCACAAAGTTTATTGTACTACTCAGAGATGATCTCTTGTATATCTGTGACATCTTTTGTTATTTCCCTTTTACCATTTCTGATTGAGGTTATTAGACATTTTACTTCTCTGTTTCTACTTTCTCTGGCCAAAAGTTTATCTATTTTACTTTTTTTCAAAAAAACAACTTTTTGTTTTGTTAATTTTCTGAATGATTCTTTTATTTTTAGTTTCATTAATCTCTGATTTAATTTTGGATATTTCTTTTTTTCTTCTGGGTTTAGGCTTAGGTTGTTCTTTTTCCAATTCAATAAGATGGTTTATAAGTTTGTTGATGTGCTCTCTTTCTTTTTTTTCAAATGTAATGCAATAAATTTCCCTCTTCAGAATGCTTTTGCTCTCTCTCATAGGTTTTAGTAAATTTTGTCTTCATTGTTGTTATGTTGGAGGAATTTAACTATTTCCTCTTTTATCTCTTCCTGAACCCAGCTGTCATCTAACGTAAACTCTCATTGTTTCATTTCCAGTCTTTGTGTAGGGATGAACGTTTTGTTAGAGTTGAGTTCCACCTTTATGACCTTGTGGTCTGAGGAGACACAAACTATAATATCTATTCTTTTAACTTTGCAGAGGTTTAATTTGTTTCCTAGAATGTGGCTGATTTTGGACTATGTACTATGGGCTGATGAGAAAAATGTACACTCCTTAGCTTTAGATGTGAGTTCTGACTATGTCTATTAATCCCATTTGTTCTAGGGTCACATTTAAGTTATTTGTATCTTTCTTTTTTTAGTTTCTGTTTAGAGGATCTGTCCAGTTCTGTCAAAGGGGTGATTAAAGTCCCCAACTATTATGATATTATGGGATATCATATTGCTCAGACCCATCAAGGTCTGTTTCATAAATCTGGGAGCATTTAAGTTGGGTGCATAAATATATAACATTTAAATGTCTTCTTGTTGTATTCTTCTTTTGAACAGTATAAAGTGTTCATCTTTGTTTTTCTAAACTTTAATTGCTTTTAATTTACTTGTATCTGAAAATAAGTTTGCAAGCTTTCCATTTTTCTGATCCCATTTGCTTGAAATATTTTTTCTATCCCTTAATCCTAAGTCTTGATTTGTTCTTCAAGACTAGGTGTGTTTCCTGGTGATAGCATATGGATGGTTTGTGCTTTTTAATCCAATCAGCCAACCTGTGCCTCTTCAGTTTTGAATTTAGTCCATTGACATTTATCAAGAGAATTAATAAGTGTTCTGGAGTTCTATTCATCTTATTTAGTGAAAGTCCATTGTGTAGTTTATCCTTTGCACCGCTGTGGAAACTAAATTTTGACCTTTAGCTTCTGTGTGCTTACTTTGCTGGCAGTCCATTGTAGTGGTAAATGTTGAAAGTATGTCTAAGTATTTCCTGTGTAGCTTCTCCTGTGCAGCGAATTTCCTCAGTGCAAAAGATTTGATTTCTCCATCAATTTTGAAGCTTATTTTAGCAGGATGCAGAATTGTGGGCTGAAAATTGTTTTGTTTAAGAATGTTGATAGTGGAGGATCATGCTTTTCTAGCTTGGAAGGTTTTAGTTGAAAAGTCTGCTGTCATCCTAAGGGCTCTGCCTCTGTAAGGCTTTGGTGCTTATTCCTGGCTGCTTGCAGAATTATTTTTTCACTTTCCCTTTGGAAAGGTTTATTATATTGTGTCTCAGAGAGGCTTTCTTTTGAGTTTAGATGACCCAAGGTTCAATGGCCATCAGAAAAGAGTCTATCAGGGTCTTTAGTAAAATCTGTGAAGTGGTCATTTATGATAATCTCCAGTAGATCTCTTTACATTCTTGATTGTTTCCTTCATTTCCTTAAGCTCTGCCATATACTTGCTGTTTTCTACATATCTCTCATCTGACTTTTGGTTTTGTCTTTCCATTTTCTCATTTATTTTTATTTTTATATTATTTTTGTTTTAAATTCTACTTCTGTCATGTCCATTAATTCTTTATAGGTGGAGTCTTCTGTAGTAGCTGCTTCATGGTCCTTTGGGGGAATTCTTCTGTTTTGTTTTTTATGTTATCTGAATTTTTCTGTTGGTTCCTCCTCTTGTGTTCTTTCTTCTTGTTCACCTCCTTGTCCTCCCGTTTACTTCTTACTGCCTACCTCCTTTGTTTCAAACAGAAGTCCTTGCTCTTGATGACAGTATGTCATTATATGTTGCCAGGACGGCAAATGGTGCTGTGTGGTATTTTAGGAGATAAAGAACACAGCCAGCAAAATCTATGGTCCTTATTCCAGACTTAGTTGCCTAATTAGTCAGCTGATTGTTTCCTCAGCATTCAAATTGTACTCCTAAGGCTCACAAGAATACTTCAGGGGCAGGTCTCACAGTGCCACTCACTCCAATTCCCATGGGGTGCAGGAGTCCCTCATCCTGTCCAAAGAGTGGAGTTCTGATCTTGGTAGGCAGAATTTAGATGGCCATGCTTTAGGCCCCTGCTATGACTTTCTCATGACCTACCACAGTGGCAACCCCTCACTGCCTATTCCTTCTTAGTATGGCTGCCTTTACAGCCACAAAACCTATGACAAATCCTCTCCAACCAACACTCAAATCTTGTTGGTGTATATTCTTGGAGTTTCCCCACTCTTCCAAGTTTTCCACTCAATGTGCAACTTTCCCCAACAACTGAAAACTCCAGAAAGACTTTTCCTGTCCTGGACCTTGGGGCAGGGACAGGTAATCCCAGCTAGTTGCAAGCACTTGCCTAATTCATTATATTTCCACTGCTCCAGATTGTACACTATATCCAGTTCACCATCTCCTCACTGTGCTCTCTGAGCTATGATGCTGTGTAAAGTCCCCATTACAGGTATGGCTAGGTACTCTCTTTTTCCCCAGTCATTCAATGAGAGCTCAGTTGAATAATCCTTTTGGTATACCATCTTGCTCCACCCCCTTGATTTTATACTTAATTTATACTGTTTCTGTATGTACATACACATATTAGTATTAATTTATACTGTATCTTACTCCTTAATAAGATTGATTCACAATGACATGTGTAAATCAGATAATCAAATGTCTAAAAATTGTTATATAGGAAATTTGGCATCTCATGTAAATAAATATTGAACAAAAGGAATAAGGATTAAAACATGTTGTAGGACCAAAAATATAAAAAATTTCCATAAATTTGGCTATAGAATCTACATAGCCAAGAGGAAGGGATTTTTCATGTTTTGGTAATATGATTAGTAACATATTAATATAAGTGAAATATTGCTCAACAATTTATTATTGAAATGAGAACAAGAAATGATTCCTGTGCATCCTCATAGAGAGTACCATTGATAAAGTGTTTGGTAATATCCCCAATCATGGGCAGTACAGAAATAAATTTGATTAGCAATTTTTTCTAAATAATAGCTTTTCAAATTATGGTGGGCCTGGTCAACCTTATTTCAGTAAATAATACTGCAGAGGGATTGTCTTAGTTTTTTTATGTTGGTTTAACAAAATATTAGACTGGGTAATTTATAATAAACAGAATTTTATTTCTTATAGTTCAGGAAGCTTCCATCTTGAACTTGGCACCTGGCAAAGGCTTTCTTGCTATATCATTCTACAGTTAAAGTGGATGGGCAAGAGGGAAAGAAAGAGCAGAGATTAAATTTGGGATCTGAAGCTCTACATATTTTTACATTAAGCCAGACCCAAATGCCAGAGGTGGCAGGTTCAAACCCAGCCCTAGCAAAAAAAAATATTGGTGGGGCAGGGGCAGGGTGGATCACATCTGTAATCTTAGCACTCCAGGAGGCAATAGCCACTGGATCATTTGAGCTCAGGAGTTTGAGACCAACCTGAGCAAGAGCAAGACCCCATTACTACTAAAAATAGAAAAAGTAGCCTGACATTATGGTTCACACCTATAGTTCCTCAAGAGGCTGAGGCAGGAGGATCGCTTCAGCCCAGAAGCTTGAGGTTGCTGTGAAATATGATGCCATGGCACTCTACCGAGGGTGACAGATTGAGACTCTGTCCCCCAAAAAAGCAAATTGAATTTTAGAAAAAGATACAATTGACGGAAAAAGAGAAAAAGAAACAAATTTTAAAAAGAAAAATCCAAGTACAGAACACCTAAAGTAAGCTGAGAGATATAAGACTTATTAAATAAATATACCTATCAAAAGAAAAACATTTGGAGGTTTTTAAAAATATATGGAATTGTAAAAGATTGACCTAAAATAAATTATTTTAAGAGGCTAAATGTAAATGCTACTCAAAAATGTAATACACAAATTAAAAAAAAAACATTTGGGGTAAAGATATTAATATGCAAATTTAGAAGTCATAGTAAGCATTGAAATTGAACGATATAAACTTTAATTGTGCAAAGGAACATTCTGATAAAAATATAATTTTAACAAACTTTATATGACAAAGAAGTAATGAAATACATGAATAAAACTAAAAAAATGTGGAAAATTTTAAAAAGTTATAATGAATGATCATCAGACCACTAACATTTTGACATCCAGGAGAGAAAATGAGGCAATTTTAATGATTCACATACAAACATATCTTCCAAAGCAAAGTCAGGGCTAGCATACTTATTTAAGGTAAAATAAGGTGTCTATTCTATATAGCATTAAACAATTTAAGAGTAAATAATCAACACTAAGTTAAGTTTTTCTAAGTTAAATGAGAATGTCACTCTGTCAAAAGAAAAATGTGAAAAGCTTCACGGCAAAATGTCCACACTGAAATCACTTCATCAAAATATCATTCACTTAGAGATATTCAAGTTAAGCCTGATATTTTCCCTTACTATTTGATCATAATCTGGGTTTTTCCACCTGGATTTGTATAAAGTATTTTTCTTTATCCTTGGAATATAATATCTTCACCAAGATATGTTTGGTAGGATATTTTAAATAATTTTTTCTCTTTAGATTGACCTTTGAATCCAGAGTTTTGATTTTCCTTTATTTTAAGGAAATATTCTTTAATAACTTTAATTTTTTTTCTAATTTGTCAATTCTTCAGTCATATCTATACCAGTCTAGTGGGTCAATCTCATCTCTTACATGTAGTTTGTCTTATTTTGCATTAATTTATTTATTGTTGTATGTGCAATTTCAGCTGTTTTCCATTTGTTTTATAGCATTTATTATGAGTTTTTCTCTAAGGCTTAAATTAAGCCCTGTTGATATACAGTCATGCATTGCTTAATGGAAGCGTACATTCTAAAAGATATGCCATTGTTAGGCAATTTTGTTATGTACTTACACAAACCTAACGATATTACCCTACTACACACCTAGGCTACATGGTGTAGTCTACTACCTGTAGCCTATAAACCTGTACAGCATACTACTGACTAAATACTGGAGGCGAGTATACAGTAATGGCATGTGTGTAAGCTAACCATATGTAAACAAAGAAAAGGTACAGTAAAAATATGATAGATATAAAAGATAAAAAATGGTATACTGGTATAGTGCACTTACCATGAATGGAGTCTGCATGACTGGAAGTTGCTTGGGTGAAGCCGTGGCTTGTGAGAGAATGCAAAGGGCTAGGCCTATTATTTCCCACTACTATAGACTTTGTAAACATAGTGCAATTAGGTTACTCTCAATTTATTAAAAAATGGTTTTGACTTTATTCAATAATAAGTTAATCTTAGGTTACCATGACTTTTTTACTTTATATACTTCTTAATTTTTAAAACTCTTCAATTCTTTTGTAATAATGTGTAGATTAAAACATAAAACACATGGTACAGCTACACAGACATATTTTCATTTTTTATTGTTTCTTTATTTTTACTTTTTTACTCTTTAAGCTTTTTTGGTAAAAACTAACGCACACACACATATTAGCCTAAACTCATCTAAGATCAGGATAATTGTAATGGTTTTCTACTTCCACACTTTGTCCCACTGAAAGGGCTTCAAGGGCTAAAATGCACATGGAGCTGTCATTTACTATGATAACAAAGGCTTATTTGGGACTATTTCCTGAAGAATCTGCTTGAGGCTGTTCTACAGTTAATATTTTTTAAATATTTTAAGTAAAAATAATACTCTATAAAATGAAGATAGAAAGTAAAGTAAATACATAAACCGGAAGCACAGCTGTCTGTTATCATCATCAAGTATTCTGTATGTAATTGTATGTGCTATACTTCTATATGATTTTCCATGTAGAAGGTCTGTTTGTACTACTTATGTGAATTCTGAACTGCTTCATTTTCCTTTTATTTCTTATTTTATAAAGTTCGTTAAAATTTTTCTTGAAAATTCAATGTTTTCATAGAGCATCTCCTCAAAAATGTATTTTTCTATCATCTGTATATTACAAATATTTGCATAGTCTTAACATTTTTTTCTCTTGATCCTATTAGGATTTGTGATTGTGATAAGAAAAAATTAGAATTTTTTCTTGTTTTTTTTTTTCCCCTGGTTTACTTGAATATGATTTGCATCCTCTTTGTACCACAAAGAAAAACATGAATGCCTAAGGTTTCTCAAGAGCTGTTCAGCCATGCAATTGCTTGCTGCAAGTGTACAAGTACTGAGTGGATAGTAGCATCAGATGGAAAACTAACTGTCTATGCACATTACTATTTCATCTTAAACCTATTAATTTGGATGTATATCACATCTATAGGGAAATACATTTTTTTTCAGATTTATGTTTGTTCATTGCTTGAGGTGTGTCATCCTGTTTGGTACAAGTTTGAATTTGGAGATGCTTCACGATTCTATTGGATTTCCACTTGATTTCTCACATTCAAATGACATATAGTGTATGAGAAATACAGAAATAAGGCTGCAATATGACACCCATTTAGTTAATGAGAATGAATTTAAGGTGGAAAGCAATCAATTAAAAACAATTAGCATTAATCACAGAAATGCAACACTGCAAAACAATGATAAGGAGCTGAATAATTTATAGCAGGATACATTAATATCTATAACAAACTCAATTTGAAATATAGTGTAAAGGTGTGTGAAATCTTATGATCTAATGTAAGATATTTATATGCACATGTCTGTATGTGTGTGTGTGTGTGTGTGTGTGTGTATATAGTCTGATAATTAAGTTCGTGAACTTGCCACCATATACATCCATTGGCAGCACTGTGCAAATAATTCCTTAGGGTTTCATAACTTTGGTATATCAGTGCCTCACAGTTGTGTTCATGTAGACATGTAGCAGCGTCTTGCTGAGTGGCATCTATTGTTGTGTGTTTTTGTGTGCCACCGCAAGAATGTCAGAGCTTGAATTAGCACAATGAAAAAAATTCATTTGTAAATATCTTGGCATGAATGAAAGTGAAATCAGGGACATTTAGTCCAAGTTTATGGGGATAATGCCTTGAAGAAAACAGCAATGTGAAAAAGGATTAAACACTTTTCTGATGGAAGAGAATATATCACTGATGAAAAGAGGTCAGGGGAGCCAATAATGAGCAGAACTGATGAAAACACTGCACAAATGTATCAAATTGTGTGTCAACATTATCAGTTGACTATGAAAAGCGTAGCAGACCAAGTATCTCAATAGAGAATGAGGACAATCTGAAGAGCTTGACCAAGAACTCCTGGCTATTGCATCATGACGATGCACCAGCTTATACACACTGCGAGGGAGTTTATAGCCAGTAAACAAATACTTGTATTGGAACAGACTTCCTACTCAACTGATCTGACCCCTAGTGTACTTTTTCTTTACCCAAAGATAAAGGAAATACTAAAAGGAAGATATTTTTATGTTAAACGGGTACTAAGGATAATACAACAACAGATTTGATGGACATTCCAGAAAAAGAGTTTGCAAATTGCCTTTAAGGGTAAATTAGGCATTGGCATCAGTGCATAGCTTCCTAAGGTGAATACTTGGAAGGGAACTTAGTGATATACATACAACTCAACTGCAAGAAAACATATAACCTACTTAAAAAATGGCCAATAGACCTGAATAGAAAATTTTTAAGAGATGTAAGATTGGTCAATAGGTTTATGAAAAGTTTCCCAATATCACTAATCGTCAGATAAATGTAAATCAAAAACACTATGAGATATCACCTTATATCTGTTAGGATAACTTATCAAAAGGCGAGAGATAACAAGTATTGGCAAGGATGTGGAGAAGGACAACCCTTGTGCACTACTGGTGGGAGTGTAAATTGGTTCAGCCATTATGGAGAATAATAGACAGCTTCCTAAGGAAACTAAAAATAGAATCGAATCGCCATGCAAGTTAGTTGTCCTTCTTCAGGATATACAGAAGTCCTTCCTTTACCACGATATGGCATTCTGTGGTTTCAGTTTCTACTGTCAACCACAGTCTGAAAATAATAAATGGGAAATTCCAGAAATAAACTCCCTGAGGAGGGAAAAGGTGTTGAAAATTGATTTGATCATGATTGAGTAGTATCATAATCAATCATGTCTACATAGCAAAGCCTTTATAATAGCCTTAAAGGAGTGTGTTCAGAGAACTTCTGGATAGTGAAATAAATCAAAGTATGTGAAGGATGGTGCTGCCAGTGAGGGCATGGAAGCTTCGTGCCCCTTCTATATACCTCACTGTATGCATCTTTTATGTAGTTATTCTTAGGTATCCTTTGTAACATCCTTTATAATAAGTGCACAAACATAAGAAAAGTATTTCCCTTAGTTCTGTGAGCAGCTCTAGCAAATTAATCAAACCTGAGAAGGAGGTCATAGGAAACTTGACATATAGTCAGTTGGTCAGAAGTACAGGTTACAACCTGAGAATTGCAATTGGCATCTGAAATGGGTGGCAGTCTCGTGGAATTGAGGCTGTAACCTGTGGGGTCTGAAGCTATCTCCAGGCAGATAGTATCTGAACTGGACTGAATTATAGAGTACTGCTTTCTCAGTAGACTTCATCTTCTGGAAAAACATAGATAAGTTGTAACTTGAGAAAAATAAACGTTTTAAAAAGTTATCTGCTTCTCCAGAGAAAGAAAAAAATTAGAAGGTGGTGTCCTCATAGGGTCTTGGAGGATTTTCCTGAGGGACTCCCACAACACTGAACCCAGCCTACCCACTGTTGATTTCCTATCTGCATTTACTAAAGCGGGAAGTACACTTGCAAATATTCCATGATTTTCTCTGCCTTATCCTGTTCCTTTGGGCTAACAACCACCATCTCATTATATCTGCCACATCGACCCGGCTAAGATGTCGTATCTTTCGTTAAGTCTGCTCTGTCCTTCTCTCCAGGCAGCTGGTTAATCAAGCCCTCCTATGTGAAGTCTTTGTATTTGATGCCTATTCCTTTGATCACACTTTTCACTATATTATAATTATTTGTATTATCTACCTTGAGGGAAGAAGTTTGTCATATTTATTTCTTTTACCTCAGATACCTAGAAGAATGTTCTAATAAATTACAGCTATTGAATAATTTGGTGGAATTTATTAAATATTTTAGTACCTTCTAGTTTATAAGTAGGCAAAAGAGAAAAATTCCACAACATACACTAATGATATGGTTGTTTGTTTAGACCATACCACACATTAAGTTGATTGAAACTGTTACAGAAGTACCTGTTTTTATTTTGTTTATTTATTTATTGTTTCAATTTTTGGCCAGGACCGGGTTTGAACCCACCACCTCTAGTATATGGGGCCGGCCTTTAAGCCACAGGTGCCGCCCTTTTTATTTTTATTTTTTAAAGTATTGTGTAGGAAGAGAAAAAAGATGACGTTTTCAGTCCACTTTCTTGTGTTATAACAGCATATCTGAGACTGGGTAATTCATAAGCAATAGGAATTTATTTGGCTCACAGTTCTGAGAAGCCAAGAGCATTTCAACATCATGTGGAGGTCTTTTTGCTTATGTTATTCCACAGCAGAACGCAAAAGGGCATGTGAGTGAATCAGACAGAAGGTATGAACAGGGTCAAACTCTTGAGATAACTTACCCACTTCCATGATAATGACATAAATCCATGTGTGAGTGCAGATATAATAACTTCTTACATGTCCCACCTCTTAATACCACCACATGGCAATTAAAATTTAACAAGACCTTTGGAGAGGACAGCCAAACGATCACAATGATCATTTGTTGAGACTGCTGTGATTATAATGCTATGTTCCAAGCATGGTCTTAAGTATCTAATATATTGATAATTAATTTTCACTATAATCTCTCTGTATAAAAAGTTGGACCTCAAATTATGAATGTGGAACTGTTCAAGGGGGTGGAGAAACCATGGATTTCTGATTTCAGGATTGTTCATTTTTAAGCACCAGCGGAGACAAGAAAAGCTTCATCTTTCTCTGCTGCACCCTTTTCAATAAAAGGATTTGTTTTGTAAACTTTGGATATGGTCAAAAGGCAGCTTTTAATAACTTAGAAGGCCACAGTTTCCTCACCCCTTCTTGTGTGTCTGTGCCATATATGGTATTTCAAAAATAAAGATGTGTATAATTTAATATGTTTAACTTGCAATATGTATATTTAAGAGGGTAAAGGAACATGTTTATAAATATGAAAATGCATATACACTAATTTGATCTTTGATCTATATGAATATCTTTTGATAAAAATAGAATCATAACAAAATATATCTTTGTGGCCTGTGTTTTTTATACAACATTATTTTGTGAACATATTTCCATGCCAATAAATATTCTACTGCTTCATGTTTAATGTTTTATGGATCCATCTTCATTTATTCAGTGTATCTCCTACTATGGGAACATTTAATCGTTTTTCAAAATATATTATTTTCAACATTGTTATGAAAACCTTTATAACTCTTTGCATAAATTTTGTGCAAATAATCATTTCTTTGTTTCTTATTCCTAAAAGGAGAACTGTGGTTTTGTGTGTGCCCTAGGATATTAATATTCCTCTGGTACGAGTGCCTGAAGGAATAGCACTTTCTAATTTCTTTCTATACCTTAGCTATGCATAGTACTTTGCATTTTTGGTGATTACATTCTTTTTAATATCTTTTGTCATAAATATTTAGGAGTTTATACAAAATGTATTGATAGGAAAATATTAAGGAGGTTAGTTTTATTCCAAAAACTAGATTAGTTACATTTGGGGGTGGGGGATTTGATCATAGTTCTGTCCATCTGGCCTAGTTTTGTTTTGTTTTTATTAGTGTTTTCCACCGAAATCTTTAAATAGGATTTTTCCTGTTTAAAAATAAAAGTCTGTTAAAAAAGAAAGCAAAGAGCAAAATAAAACCTGGCAAACATGTCTGACCTACCTAAAGAGCTACATGTGATCAGTTATTGAATAAATCCAAAAATAAAGCAATGAATCGATGAATGGAAGGATGAGGCAGGAGGAGAAAGTCCTCAAAGCTCCAGTCTGCAGATGCGTTCTTCTCCTTCTCTTGTGTTAGGACGAGTCCCCTTTCTGATTTGTTTGTTCTGCTCCTATGTCAGGAGACATCTAACATGTTCATGTGTGTGTGTCTCATTCCATGACAAGAGGTTAGTGACACAGTTGAGTACATTCTTTGGCCATCAAACACAGTGGATCACTAGTTATAGGAAGAAGCAACTTGTTATATTTGAAAAACTGATTGTTATTTTACAATACACAAAGTTATGGCAAGAGTGGACAGAGCTGATCAGGACTATGGATGTTACAAATGGTAGAGAAATTATTGTGGCTAATGGAACTTGCAGTTGTGAACAGCTCCACCCTTCCTCATGACTTACAGGAGAAATCTCATTACTCAGCTTGTGAGCAATGTGAGGGATAGAAATTCAAGATAGAGGGGAAGACCACCGTCTTCTGACAGTGAGGAATGGCTAAATGGGAAGATGCATTTTATAATGCAAATGAAAAAAGCATCAACAAAGGATTGCCTCGTTTGTAGTGAAAGAAATGAGAAATGAGAAAGGAAGGAGAGAAACCATTTTGTACTGTGAGACCTTCTAGAGGAAGCCTAGACTTCATCCTGGTGATTGCTTCAAGAAGTATCGCACTCGAAAATATTGTGAACAAAATAAACAAATGCACTTTATTTTATGTAATGTAAAATAGAAAATAAAATCATCAGGTGAGTTCATATTTATGTTTTTTTCTCTTTTAAAATTAAGATAGTTACAGTCGTCCACCAACCTCTCCCTCCCAAAATAGAAAAGAGCTGGGAGTACATGGGTGGCAGAAAAATTTGATTGGAAAGGAGTTTACTAAATCCCAGGTGCTCAATGGAAGGTGGGGAGGAAGGGTGGAATTTGCCTGGATCTAATGTCTTGACATTGGTCCTATCTTTACTGTTAGAAGTTCCTGGCTCTGTCGTCTATCACATCCTGACATAATGGAGACTTTCTAAAGCTGTCTTTATCAGCAACATCTTTAAAAAACAAAAAACATTATTTTAGCAGTTAAGTTTTAAGATGTTTAACTTTTTACTGAGCTTGAACTTCTTGCCCTCTTCCCATCATATCTTTTAAAACAAATTTCCTGTCAAGTTACAATTTACTTTATATTCACTTTTAACAAGGATATGGGCCTGTGACTAAGCTAGAGATAATTATATTGCCAATCCTATTGACAACATAGAAATACTGAAATGGAAAAAAAATTCATTTTGAACTCTCTTTTCCCAATAATATTAACCTGCCACTTCAGTGCTGTGTCAGAAATTCCTTGGCTTCTTTCCTAAAATCAAATTTGCCCAGAGCCCTGAGAAATCACATTTTCATAAGCAACTTAGTCAGGCTACATCTACACGCCTAGGAGTGAGATTACCACCTTGTCTCCATCAGAAACTTCACATGTTATAAAACTGACTTAGGTTTCTCTACTAAATTCATGCTCGGGATTTGGGGTTTGGGGAGGGTGCGGGGTGGGGTGGGGGGGATTCCTAATTAGCTTCTTATGCTCTAGTTAAAGTGCTAACCAGTGGAGTTTCCATTTCAAAGGCAACATCATGAAAATGTGCATGTTTCTCATTTAAGAACTACCACACTCATAGTGCACAGTAATTGTGTATGAAAACTCAGCATCATGGAAAATATAGCAACTGAGAGAACTATAAACAAGAAGAATTTGCAAAAGAGGAAGAAAAACATTCATGAGGCAATTGACACCTTGTTACCTAATTTGAATTTTAATAGGCACACTCCTGCACCAGTCACATACCAGAAGGAAACATTGAAAAGAGTCAAAGAAGATATTACCAGATAATTATCACACAATTTAAAATGCATATTCTATTGTTCAGTTACAGGGTTTTAAAAAATCAGGGTAGCATAGAAAATTAAGAGGTGAGAGCAGAAATGCAGTATCAAATGCTCAGTAACATTATAAATCTCTGAACAATAACCTTTTACTTGTTCATTACGTAGAAGCAAGGCTAGGAAAGAGCCCTCAATGATCATGGTAATTTCATGTCAATAAACATTACATAAAATGAAAAAAAGAAAAAACAACTCATGTTTTATGTAGTGTTGCACCTGTGTACCACAGATAAAAAAAAAAGCATAGAAAAAGAAGGCCTGAGAATAAAAATATAGACAGTGCAGAGTAAAAACAGCCCAGAAATGGAGAAACACGGCAGTAAAACTGTTTTAGTGCTTGTGATTAAAAAGAGCGTCAGTAGATATCTTAAAGTCAATGCAAGACCATTTAAAAACTTTTAAATGGTCTTGCGGATTGGTGGGCCTATTACTAGCAGAAATCTTTGGAGCACACAGAAGGAGTGCTGTTGCCCAAATAAACCTTAGAGTAAACAAAAAATGGATTTCCTTGGTTTCCTGTGGTGAGTTCCGCCTAAAGGATCAACAGAAATAAGCAGCTGCCTGGCATGTCACCGTGTTACAGTAGCCCATGTATAAGCACACACTGCCTGTGTCACCCTGTTACAATATATACACATGTAAGCATACACTCCCTGTATATGCACACGTTCCCTGTATATGCACACATATGAGCACACGCTCCCCGTATATGTACACACTCCCCATATATGCACACACTTCCCGCATATGCACACATATGAGCACACACTCCCCATATATGTACATACTCCCTGTATATCACTTTTAACCAGAATGTAATTCCAACTGCCTACATCTGGATTGTCAAAAGAAGCAGTGAGTAAACCAGTTTTAGCAGAAAAATCTCATTAAATAAATGATATGAGATTAAAAATGACTGTAGAATTATTTTTTTTAATTCTGTGTTATTTCAGCACATATGAAAAGGTATATTTTTAGAATTTATATCCTATTCTGTCTGTCCTGTATGTCTGCTAGTACCACACTGTGTAGATGAGTGTTGCTCTGTAATCAGGAAATCAGAAAGAGAGTAAATCATCCAGCTTTATCCTTCCGTTTTAGGATTATTTTGGCAATTTGAGGTCCCTGGAGATTCCATGTGTGTGTTAGCATCAGTTTACATAGAAAATCTCATTGGAATTTTGATAGGGATTATTTTAATTTGTTTTATTCATTTATTAAATGATTTAATTTGATAGGGATTATTCAATCATTATGTCGCTTTGGGTAGTAAGGTTATATTAACAGTATCATATCTTCTAAGCTATGCATATAGGGCATCTTACCTTTCATTTAAATCTCTTTAAATTTCTTTCAGAAATATTTTGTATTTTTCATTGTGTAAGTCTTTGCGTCCATGGTTGAAGTAATTCCTAAGCATTTTATTCGTTTTACTGTTACAGTAAATGATACTGTTTTTATAATTTATTTCTTATATTGTTCACTGTTAGTGCATAAAAAAACAACTGATTTTAATGAGTTACTGAACTTAGTACTCTGACTTCACCAAATATGTTCGGTAGTTCCAAAAGTTTTATTTTTTTGATTGTTGAGAATGGGTTTTCTGCATATAACCTCATATACTCTATGAACAAAGATGATTTTACTTCTTCCTTTCCAATTGGTTTTAATGCAGAGTAATGTTGGTCTCATAAAATGACCTAGAAATGTTCTATTCAGTTTGATTTCTTGAAAAGGTTTGAGATATAGTAGTGTTCATATTTAAATGTAGATGCTTTCTTGGTAGAATTTACCAATAAAGTCATTAAGTCTGAGTGGGTTTTTTTTTTTTTTTTTTGAATATTTTTCATTGCTGATTCAATCTCTTTTCTAGGTTAGGTTTATTCAGATTTTCTATTTTTGTTGTTGATTCTTGGTAGGTTGGTGATTCTATAAATTTGTCCATTTCATCTGAATTACCAATTTCTTGGTGTATCACTGCCCATGAACTCTTAGAATTCGTTTTATTGCCGTCAAATTGGTAGTGATGTTCCTCCTTTAGTTCTGATTTTAGTATTTTAAATCTTTTTCTTTCTTTGTTAATCTAGTTAAATATTTGCCAATTTATTAATCTTATTGAAGAACTACCTGATAGATTTATTTTCTATATAGTAGGAATAACTAACTTAATTGTGTTTAGCTTTATGGCACTTTGCAGACTCTACATTTTTTCCAAATTGAAGATTCGTGGCAACCCTGCATCAAGCAAGTCTATTGGCACCATTTTCCCCCAAACTTGTATTCACTTTGTTTCTTTGTCAGTTTGGTAATTCTCACAGTGTTTGAAACTTTTTTCATTATTATAAGGGACTACAAGAAGTTTTTGAAAAAATGGAATTAAAATATAAAAAGAAATAGGCAAACTTTATTTCTCACCATAAACTCCATGAAGTTCAGGACACTTTTGTAAGTGATGATAACAGCCATTTAGTTCATCCCTAAAGAACTGAGGGTAGTAGTAATTTAGTCACATCTACACGGTCTTTTTTACATTTTTAACTTAAGGGAAAATGCGTGTTCTTTAGAGACATCTTAAGATTAGGAAACAGAAAGGATTAAGAAAGGATCAAATCAGGACTGTAAGGTGAATGCTTCATGATTTCCCTTCAAAGTTCTAGCAAAACTGCCCTTGTTTGATGAGAAGAATGAGCAGGAATATGGTAGTGGTAGAGAAAAACTGTTGGATGAAGATTCCCTGGGTGTTTTACTTTTAAACTTTGGCCAACTTTCAAAGCACTCTCCTAGTAAGCAGATGTTATTCTTTGGTCCTCCAGAGTATCAATAAGCAAAGTGCACTAAGTACTCCTAAAGATGTTGCCATGTCCTTGGCTCTTTATCAACCATTTTTGCAATGACTGGACTAATTCTTCTTCTTGGTAGCAGTGTTTTGATTATGCTTCATCTTTAGTGTAAATTGGCAATTGTTTTATCTTCTGTAACAATACTTTGAAGAATTGTTTTAAGGTCTGGATTCTCCTTGTTTATAAATTTCATTGAAAAGTCTATTCTTACCTGCAGCTTATCTGGGCAAAACAATTTTGATATCTATTAAGTGGAAAGTTGCTTGACGTTAATTTTTCAGTCAGAATCATGTAAACTGAAACAATTGAGATGTTGGCTATTGTTTCTGCTGTTAACTATTGATGGTCTTCAATTAGCAAATGAACAAAATGTATTTTTTTCTTTCAACTTGGTATGGAAGGTCTGCTTCTGTGGGCTTCTTCAATATAGTCTTGTTCCTTTGAAAACAAGTTACCTATGGATAAACTGCTCACTTATTTGGGGCATTGTCCTCATATACTTTCTGTAAAGCATCCCTGATTACACCATTCCTCCACCCAAGTTCACCGTACATTTGATATTTGATCTTTCTTCAACTTGATCAGAATTCATTTTCCTCTGATAGGGGCTTTTTCCAACTGATATCTTATTTTTTTCTGTGCATCAAACTACATCCTGTTCAGACATGTTTAACAAGTTAGTATAATTTTAGTTTAGTGCAAAAAATTTTCAAATAAATGCATAGTTTTTCATGATATGCATTTTCCATGAACTTTTTGAAGATTTTTCATATTGTATGAGTTCTGGTGATCTTTGAGTAATGACCTTCAATTTTTGTCATTTGTTAGGGTACCACAAACTGTTCCCATACAGGATGATGAGCTGAATCAACAAATGTTTATGTTCTCACTGCTTCACCACCCATCTGTTTCTGCATCTCTCTCCCTTTCCTCAGATCTCTTTCTTCTTTAAGATACCATAATATTGAAATTAGGCCAATTAATAAGCTTGCAATAATCTCTAAGGATTTAAGTGAAAGGAGGATTTGCACAACTCTTACTTTAAATTCAAAGCTAGAATGATTTAGGTTAGTAAGTAAGGCATGCCAAAGCCAAATAGAATGCAACCTAGGCCTCCTGAGTCAAACAGCCAAGTTGTGAATGGAAAGTTCTTTAATAAAAGTAGAAATGAATACATGGAATGTAAGAAAGCCCAACAACTGGGGAGGCGGAGCATGATAGTGGATGGGAAAGACCTTTAGCTCAGCTCTCCTGGAACAACAGGTAAGAGTGAAGGGCTAGGTCATACCCAGAGTGGGATATTGGCATGGAGTGCAGTGAGGTGGGGGATTACTGGACTTAAGACTCACTGAAAACTCCAAAGGTCATTAGCATTTAAAGCACTGAAGTATTTATTTTTTTATTTTTTTATTTTTTTTGAGACCGAGCCTCAAGCTATCCCCCTGGGTAGAGTGCCATGGCATCACAGCTCACAACAACCTCCAACTCCTGGGCTCAAGCGAGTCTCCTGCCTCAGCCTCCCAAGTAGCTGGGACCACAGGCGCCCACCACAACGCCCGGCCATTTTTTGGTTGCAGCCATCATTG
>CAUYQV010126486.1:0-39416 GCA_963574575.1 Galagoides demidoff | reverse complement strand
AGCTACTTGGGAGGCAGAGGCAGGAGACTCGCTTGAGCCCAGGAGTTGGAGGTTGCTATGAGCTGTGATGCCATGGCACTCTACCCAGGGGGATAGCTTGAGGCTCCGTCTCAAAAAAAATAAAATAAAATAAAATAAAATCACATGGTTGAGACAGCTCTGTCATGGTTGCCTAGGGTAAATAATTTGGATTTCTGGTTTCCTTTCCTATAAAAGAAAGTTGGGTGATATAGTCACCTTTAAAACCCAAAGATGATGTAATTCAAAGCTTTTAAATTCATTTTCATATTTAGTTTACAAGTGATGAATGATGAGCATTCTTGATTTTCTTTACATCTACTTTAGTGACCCCCTAGTGACAGTTGAATTTTTCACTTTAATTTTATTCTGACAATAACTAAATTCTAGGCACAAAACTGCATGCACTTTACATGAAGACTTGTGTGTAACAAAAACAGGAGGTGTATTTTTAATTTACGTGGATTTGAATTCCCCATTTCTAGGTCACCCGTGCTAGTTGACCTTTATAAATTCTGGTTGGCAAATTCCTGAGATAATAGGTTATAAATCTTTCTTTTCTTTTTCTTTTCTTTTTTTCCTGTTCTTGTGCACCATTAAAAACTGTTATAGGTTAGCAAACAGGTTGTGGAGCAAATACCCTTTAACCCCTTGGAGACACTAACTTCTCACATTGCCTGCCACATGGCAATGTACAAAAAAAATCTGAGGTGGCTAAAAAGTGCTATTATCAGCAAGATGGCTGACTAGAGGCAGCTTTAGCCAGAAGCTCCTGTCTAGAAGGACAAAAGTTAGACTGAAATAACTTGGACAAGTTGAAATTGGGGAGTTGAGCACAAGAAGAAGTCAAGGTACACATCATCCTGACTGAGACAAGCTACAAGGGTGTGAAAGAGGAAGAAAGATTAATGAGAGATCAGGTACAGAGGGACTAGACGGAAGGCTTGTTGCCAAGGGATGGGCAGACCCCTACCCCACCCTGGAGGCCTGCTGTGGGCTTTGAGTGAGCAAGGAACAAAAGACCTCTTGCCTCACCTCACAGTACCTAGCCATGGGGTCCCGGTTCTAATTTCTATCTCTGAGTCTCCTTCCTGCCTGATGCAAAAGTGAACAAATTTTCTCTCTGCATTTCTGAGCCCACAGCCCAGCCTCCCCCCTCTCTGGTTGCCTGGTGGAAGCCAGTGTGTTTGGCAAGCTCTCTGAGAGACCTCTGAATTGTGTGGGCTGCTGAGCCAAGTGGGCCCTGCTTCCTTCTACAAGAGGAAACTGTAGCACCATAGCACTAACTTTGCCCTGGTGAGATGTGGTCTCTCCAGGTTCCCACTTCTGTTAGGGGAGACCTTTCCCCTGCCCCCTGGAAAGCCATGGCCTCATGTCTGTGCTCAGTGACCCCTGATTTCCCTCCTGACAACTTGGAGAAAGACAGGCCTAACCTCCAGCAACCAGCAGAAGAAAAGTGATAACCAAAATTAGAACAGAATTAAATGAAATTAAGAACACAAGAATCATTCAGAAGATAAGTGAAACAAAAAAGTTGGTTCTTTGAAAAGATTAATAAAATCGATAAACCCATGGCTAGACTAATGTAAAACAAAAAAGTAAGATCTCTAATAATTTCAGTCAGAAATGGAAAAGGGTAAATAAAAACAGATACCACAGAAATACTAAAGATCTTCAACAATTACTACCAAAACCTTTATGCCCAGAAATCTGAAAATGTAGAGGAAATGGACCAATACCTGGAATCACACTACCTTCCTAAACTTTACCAGAAAGAATTAGAAATTTTGAATAGACATATATCAAGCACTGAAATTATATCAACAATATAAAATATTCCAAAAAAGAAAAGCCCTGGACTGTTGGGGTCATTGCTGTGAACCCTAACCTGGTTTGAAAGGTGACTGGGAAATGATGCTGAGGATATCCAATTTAAAACATAAAGTCTAAGAATGCCTGGAGAAGGCTTACATTATCTCAGGCCAAGCAGTAAGATCAAGAAAATGCAGCCCCTCTCTGGTCTCTTCAGAAGACCTTTACTGATTTCTAACAAAGGTACCTAGGCAAAATGCAAAAATGCCAAAAGATAGGGTTGAAAGAATCCGAAGTCCCCAGGAAGATTGGATAGCGAGAGTCTGGGCAAAAGGTGGGTTACTAATAGACGGCCAATGGCATATTTAGAAAGAGAGAGGGAGAAACTAGTTCTATCTTGGCAGGGGAAATAAGCCAGGTTTCCTAATCTAAGTATCAGAAGGTCAAAGAACTTAGCCCCTCCCACCTGTTGACTCTCCATGCACAGGCCTAGTCTGGCCTATCTGGGTGCCTCCAGGCTCTTTTCATCATCCCTGGTGTTGATGAGCCTCCAGGGATCACACATCTGTGCACTTTTACCTGGATACCCCAGGATTGAGACAGGGGGTGCCCCCTCTGAAAAGCCAACCTATGTACTTCCTACACTGGACCAGATGGTTTCACACCAGAATTCTATCAAACCTTCAAAGAGGAACTAGTACCTGTATTGCATAACCTATTCTAAAACAGAGAAGGAAGGGAACTAACATCTTCTATGAAGCAAATATCACCCTGATTCCAAAACCAGGAAAAGACCCAACAGAAAAAGAAAACTACAGGCCAGTATCATTTATGAGTATTGATGCAAAATAATCAATAAAATCTTTGCAAACCAAATACAGTGACACATTAAAAAAATATTCATCATGATCAAATTGGTTTTATCTTGGGGATGCAAGGTTGGTTCAACGTATGTAAATCCATGAATGTAGTTAACATATAAATTAAAAAACAAAGACCATATGATTCTCTCAATTGATGCAGAAAAAGCTTTTGACAAAATCCAGCATCCTTTTCTGACAAGAACACTTAAGAAAATAGGCATAGGTGGGATATTTCTTTCTTTTTTTTTTTTGGTAGTTTTTGGCCAGGGCTGGGTTTAAACCTGCCACCTCTGGCATATAGGGCTGGCACCCTACTCCTTGAGCCACAGGCACCACCTGGTGGCATATTTCTTAAACTGAAGGAGGCCATTTACAACAAATCTAGAGCCAATCTCATATTGAATGGAGTAAAACTGAAAGCATTTCCACTTAGAACGGGAACTGGACAAGAATGACCACTACCACCACTGCTATTCAGTATCGCACTGGCAGTCCTAGCTATTGCAATCAGGCAAGAGAAATAGATCAAGGGTATTCAAATAGGGACAGAGGAGGTCAAATTCTTGCTCTTTGTGGATGATGTGATATTATAACTGAAAAACCCCAAGGACTCACCTATAAAGCTCTTAGGAGTGATCAAGAAATACAGTAACATCTCAGGATACAAAATCAATGTCCACAAATCAGTAGCCTTCATATATGCTAATAACAGTCAAGCTCAGAATAAAATCAAAGACACAATACCTTTTACAGTAGCTCCAAAGAAGATGAAATACCTAGGAATTTATCTTAAAAAGGATGTGAAGGATCTCTATAATAAAGAGAACTATAAAACCCTGAGAAAAAAGATAGCAGAAGACATTAACAAATGGAAGAACATCCCATGCTTTTGATGGGAAGAATCAGCATCATTAAAATGTCTATACTACCCAAAGCAATCAACAGATTTAATTCAGTCTTCATCAATGCACCAATGTCATACTTTGAAAAACTTGAATAAAGAGTACTTCATTTCTTATGGAACCAGAAAAAAAAACTGAATAGCCAATATAACTTTTAGAAATAAAAATAAATCTGGAGGTATCACGTTGCAAGACTTCAGATTATACTACAAGTCTATAGTGATCAAAACAGCATGGTACTGACACAAAAATAGAGATATAAATCTATGAAATAGAATACAGAACCTATAGGTGAACCCAGCCACATATTGTCATCTGATCTTTGATAACCCAAACAAAAGTGTGCACTGGGGAAAAGAATTCCTGTTTAATAAATGGTGCTGGGAGAATTGTTAGCCACATGTAGAAGGCTGAAATTGGACCCACACCTCTCACATTTACAAAATTTGACTCTTGCTGGATAAAAGATCTAAATTTAAGAAATGAAACAATAAAAATTCTAGAAGAGACTGTGGAGAAAACGCTTGACAGAATCAGCCTGGAAAAAGATTTTATCAAGAAGTTACCCTTGGCAATTGCAGCAATACCAAAAATAAATAAATGGTACGTGATCAAGCTAAAAAGCTTCTGCACAGCTAAGGATACAACAACTACCCCCAAACAGACAGCCTTTGAAGTGAGAGAAGATATTTTACACGCTATGAATCTGACAAAGGGCTGATAACTAGAATCTATAGAAGAACCAACACTCCCATTTATAAGTGAGCAAGAGACATGAACAGAAACTCCTCTGAAAATGACAGATGAATGGCCAACAAACACATGAAAAAATGCTCATCCTCCCCAAAATGCAATTAAAAACCACCGTGAGATTTCATCTCACATAACTCCAGTGAGATTGCCCACATCACAGAATCCCAAAGCTGCAGATGCTAGCATGGATGTAGAGAGAAGGGAACACTTTCGTACTGCTGGTAGGATTGCAAATTAATACAGCCTCTATGGAAAGAAGCATGGAGAACTAAAGAACTAAAAGTTGAGCTTCCATTTGATCTACAGTCCATTATTAGGGGTCTACCCAGAAGAACAATACTTATTTTACCACAAAGACATTTGAAATAGAATGTTTATTGCAGCTCAGTTCACAATTGCCAAGACATGAAAGCAACCCAAGTGCCCATCAACTCATGAATGGATTAACAAACCATGGCATATGTATACCATGGAGTACTACTCAGCTATAAGAAAGTTTGGAGACTTCACATCTTTTGTGTTTACCTAGATGGTGTGGAAACACATTCTTCTTAGTATGGTATCTCAAGAATGGAAAAGCAAGTATCCAATGTATGCAATACTAATGTGAAACCAATATATAAACAACTATATGTCCACACAAAAGGAAATACACAAATGTAGTTTAGTAAGGGGGAGTAGAAAGAAGGGAGGTGGAAGGACAATTGGTAGGATCTCACCTAGTTTGTACAACGTGAGGGTGTTCAAACATGTCCCCCTGGGTGAAGGGCTCAACTACAACTTATACTTAACCCTAGAATTGAAAACAATTTTACCTAAGTATGTGTACCCTCATATTTGAAAATTTTAAAAAGTGCTACTATCTGAGAAACAATATGAATTCCAAATACACTCACAAAATCAAGGAAAACAAATTATGATATGTGGCAGGTGCAAGTTGATATGGAGTTTCTTAAAAAAAACAGTACTTTTTATTTTTGGTGGTTATTTTTTATTTGTGGCTTTTAAATCAAGGTCTATGTAATTATCGTTCTATAAGATAGGTATGTGTGAATGCATCAAACAGATTTGTCTTATAGGTAGAGTACAAGCACGTCCTTAAATTCATAGAAAACTTTATACCTACTTTAACATGTGTAGTTTTAATTACATTTGATAGGTAAATTTGGAACATAAACTTAAATACAGTTCTTGTGTCCATTATTGAAACACATCATTATTTAACACAGTTTGTAACATTTCTTTTATAAAAGAACATGCCTAATTTCTGTATACACTGGCTCTGTTGTTCTCTGGACAATGTATGAGATGAATTGATAGAAAACTAGAATGAGAAGGAACTTTTAGAAATCTCTTGGTCCTATGCCATCATATTATATATAAGCAATTGAGCTCATAGAGGTTAAAGAACTTGTCTAAATTCACATATCTTTCTAGTAGCAAAATTAGTATGACAAAGGACCCAATATATGAAAGCTCAGAAATAGTAGGTTGCAGAGATCTTTTTGTTGTTATGAGGACATCTCTGTTAGGAACAAAAGAGAACGACTTCTTTTGATCACTAATGTCAAAGCTAGAGCACGTCTTGATTAACACATGCAACAAGCCTGCTTCGTAGAATAATCCCCTCATTAAAAGTGTTTGTTTTAGATTTCATTTTATCATAATTGAATGTAAGATTCTGAGAATGCCAAACCCCATTTGTAGAGAGTTAAAATGCTATTAACTGCTGGGAAATCTTCTCCTGATGGTCTTCTAATCTCTGTTTGCTATGACTCAATGATTTTAAATCTCATTTTCTAAAGCTTTGCAGATTGTTAGTGTAGTCCAGTACAACAGGATTAAATATAAATCTGAAAACATAGTATTGCGTACTTTTTGAGGTCCCTTTAGAGCTGAATAAGTGATGAATAATTTATTGTAATTGTTTTTAAAATTTCCCACTTAAATTATGAACAATATACATGCACATAAAACTCTAAACATGAAATAATTTTTGACTCTATAATCCTTAACCATCTACATTACTTAAAGCTCATTCATGCTACTGGAATTAATATATTTTAATAAATTGCTCTCTTGTATTTTGTAATACAAATAGCTGTCTTTGATGCATCAAAAAGTGTATTTGATACAACATGTTCTCACTTGCATGTGGGAGTTAAAGAAGTTGAGGTCATAGAGGCAGAGAGTGAAATTGTGGTTACTGGAGGATAGGAATGGTAGGGAAGAGGGGACATTGGGAGAAAGCTTTAGCAGAGGTTGGTTAATTCATAAAAAATTATGGCTAGATATGAAGAATATGTCCTAGTGTTCTATACCATTGTAGGGTGGCTATATTCAACAATAATTTATTTTATAATTTCAAACAGCTAGAAGAGAGAATTTTGAATGGTCACAACTCAGATAAATAATAAATGTTTAAAGTGATATACTAATTACGCTGATTTGCTCATTACACATTGTATAGGTGTGTTAAAATATCACTCAATATTGCAAGAATATTCACAGTTATTATGTGTCAATTTTAAAAAGTGTATTTCAAAAATCAAGGCTACTGAATTATTTTAAAATTTGTTCAGAGAGTTTACTTCTTGTAATTTTCTCCATACTTATTTTAAATACTACTTTCCTCTATATAGAGTGGATTTTGTATCATTTACACTGTTCTAATTCCTCTTTCCAACATTCTTATATCTCAGTGTTCATTAAAGCTTCAACAATTAGAATCTTAGGTTTTAAAGAGTGTTTATTTAAAATTGAGGGTATCTGTAGCCCACATCACAAAATCCAAAAACTACAGATATTGGCATGGATGTGGAAAAAAAGGGAACACTTCTGCACTGCTGGTGGGAGTGCAAGTTAGTATGTTCCTTTTGGAAAGAAGTTTGGAGAACACTCAGGGATTTAAATGTAGACCTGCCATTTGATCCTGCAATTCCTCTAGTAGGTATATATCCAAAAGACCAAAAAAAACCTTGGCAACAAAGATATTTGCACCAGATTGTTTGTTGCAGCTTAATTCATAATTGCCAAGTCATGGAAGAAGCCCAAGTGCCCATCGACCCATGAATTGATTAATAAATTATGGTATATGTATACCATAGAATACTATGCAGCATTAAAAAAAGATGGAGACTTTACCTCTTTTATGTTTACATGAATGGAGCTGGAAAATATTCTTCTTAGTAAAGTATCTCAGGAATGGAAAAAAAATCCAATGTACTCAGTTACTACTATGAAACCAATTTATAATCACTCACACTTTCATATGAAAGATAAATCACAACTATAGCCCAGGATGAAGGAGGGAAGGGGAGGGGAATGAGAAGGGAGGGAGTGGTTTGATAGAGGGAGAGTTAGTGGTGGGACCACACCTATGGAGCATATTGCAAGGGTACAAGTCAAATCTATCAACTATAGATCACAAATGTCTTAACACTGTGATTAAGTAAATGAGATGAAAGCTATGTTGATTAGTTAGATGTAAGCACTCCAATTTTTACAAATAATCAACACGTTGAATCTCACAAAGGCATAAATGTATTCATGATCTATGTATATATGACTTAATAAAAGGAAAAAAATAAAATTGAGGGTATCAATAGTAGTGTGACATCTGCATTTGTCAGTGATTTGATAAAGTATGTAAATTACATAACTATAGTGAGATTTCTGGTAATTATCTTAATGACTAAATAAAAATATTGAACAAAATAGAAACTAATATAGTTAAAGTTTAATGTGTATGTATGTCTTTTGTATTAAATGTGTTGTCAAGTTTTTCATAACTAAGTGAAAATAGAAAGTACTTTTGTTTTCACCAGTGCAATCCCATTGTATGTTTTTGCATTCTAAACATCTTCACTAATTAGGAAGTACTTTAGCAAGTGCTTTCTCTTGCATGTTAATTTTTAGGTATTGCGGTATTCAAGATTTGTCATTCTTAAGAAAGGCAAAGTTGTGTAACTTAATCACTTGAGAATGAACTGTCATTATGCACATTTTCTGATAGCTGCTGTCAAAGATAAAATACCATTTTCTACTGCCTAAGAAGTGTGGTCACCTCAGGACAGCACTGACTCATACTTCTGGGGCCAGTAGGAAAAGATTGCATCATTGGCAAGAATCTGGGCTCTTCATGTTCCATGGCAAATGGCAAACTGGCACATGGTGTAACTGAAATGTTCCTCAAATGTCTAAGTCCCAGGAAAAATTAATGTTAAGGAATATGAAAACTGAAAAATTTGACTTATATTGAAGTAGCACTTACAAATGCTTAATTTAGTTATGCTTCTTTCACAAATTTATAATTATGTTTTAGTTTAACTCAATTTAAATTAATATGTTAAAATGAAAGTACCTTGTACAATGAAAAATTGAAGAATTGAATCTTATTCCTATATATTTTTTAATGTGTTAACTGTTCTCAACTCAGGCAGCACTGGAATATGGCCCTTAATGTTTTTTCCTGTCTATATATATGCTGTGATTAGTTTAACCTAGATCTTTGTTGGACTTGCAATTTATATGGATATCTAAAGCATTTATGAAATTATATAGAACAGTAATAGAATATTAGGAAACCTGTTTGATTATCCTTGATAAATATAAATAAAATTGGGAACTATAGAAACTGCCCAACATTTACTCAAGTAACCCTAAAGCATAAATGCTATTTGAGTACTTTATTAATATGATTTTAACCATATGTAAATAAAGCATCTTATAAAAAACAAAACCTTTTAATGACTTCTTTTTGAAGTAAACCCTCAGTTTACTCGTGAGTTGTTTTATTTTTTATGTGTTTCTACATGATTAAGTATTCTTAAGAATTGCGCTACATATTGGTGTCTACCTTAAAAACTTTTTAGGATGGCACATTTATTCCTTTTTTATTATTTCAGAATATTACAGGAGTACCCACATTTTGGTTAAACAATCTGTTTTTATACATTTTAAATCAAAGGTGTAAGTGTGCTCTTCACCCAGAATATGTGCATTATACCAGGTTGGTGTTATTTGCCCTACTCCTTCCTGCCACCTACATACTTTATTTCCATTGAGTTTTGCATCCATATGTGCACATAGTGTTGAACAACTAGTTCCAATTTAATATTGAGTACATGTGGTCTTTGTTTTTCCATTCTTGTGGTACTTCACTTAGGAAAATGATCTCCAATTACATCCAGGTTGTTACAAAAGATACTAGGTCACCTTTTTATGGCTGAGTAGTACTCTGTGATATACATGTACTACATTTTATTGATCCATTAATGTATTGGTGTGTACATGGATTGTTTCCACATCTTTGCTGTTATAAACATTTAAGTGCAAGTGTCTTTTTGATGAAATGTCTTTTTTTTCCTTTGGGTAAATACCTAGTAGTAGGATTGCCATATCAAAAGATAGGTCTACTTTTAGTTCTTTGAGAAATCTCCATACTAATTTCCATCAAGGTGTACTAGTTTGCAATTCTACCACCAAGAGTAATGAATGTTCCTTTGTTTCTGCATTCATGCCAGCATCTGTTACTCTGGGAATTTTTTTTTTCCAGATTAATATGAGGATATAGATGATTAGGTTACACTGTTTGCATTTGTTACGTAAAGTTCAAGTTGTAGTTGAGCCCTTCACCCATGCGGTTTACTGTATACCCTTACTTTGTACCTATTAGGTAAGAGGATACCAATCCCCCTCTTTCCTCCCCCTTTCCTCTTACTTGAGTTTAATTATGTTTTTCCCTCATGTGGGAGTGTAGTTGTTTATCTTTCTGTTTCATATTAGTATTGCATACATTGGGTACTTGCTTTTCCATTTTTGTGATACTTTACTAAAAAGAATGTGCTTCATCTCCATCTAGGTAAATACAAAAGATGTAAAGTCTCCATCTTTTTATGGCTGAGTAGTATTCCATAGTATATATATGCCACAGTTTATTAATCCATTCATAAGTTGATGGGTACTTGGGTTGATTCCACATCTTGGCAATTGTGAATTGAACTGCAATGAATATTCTAGGGCAAATGTTCTTATAGTAAAATGGTTTTTGTTCTTGTGGGTAGATACCTAGTAATGGGATTGCTGGATCAATTGGAAGTTTACTCTTAGCTCATTGAAGATTTTCCATACTTCTTTCCACAGAGGCTTTTTCAGTTTGCAATCCCACCAGCAGTGCAAAAGTGTTCTCTTCTCTCCACATCCACACAGCATTTGCAGCTTTGGGACTGTGTGATGTGGACTAATCTCACTTGCAATTGGACTTGCAATTTATGTGGATATCTAAAGCATTTATGAAATTATATAGAACAGTAATAGAATATTAGGTTAGGTAATATCTCAGGATGGTTTTGGCATTTCTCTGATGATTGGGAGGATGAGCATTTTTTCATATGTTTGTTGGCCATTCATCTGTCTTCATAGAAGTCTCTGTTCATAGCTCTTGCCCATTTATAAATGGGATTGTTTGCTCTTGTTGATTAGTTTGAGTTTGCTGTAAATTCTAGTTATCAGCCCTTTGTCATATTCATAGCATGCAAATATCTTCTCCCATTCTGAAGGTTGCTTGTATGCTTTAATTGTTGTACCCTTACTTGTGCAGGAGCCTTTTAGTTTGGTCATGTCCTATTCATTTATTTTTTGTGTTGCTGCAATTGCCAAGGGCGTCTTTTTCATAAAGTCTTCTCTAAGGCCGATGTTGTTAAGAGTTTTTCACATACTTTCTTCTAGAGTTTTTGTATTTTTTTGTTTTATGTCTTAAATTTGAATCTTTTATCCAGTGAGAGTCAATTTAGAATTAAATGAAATTGAGGACATAAGAGCCATTCAGAAGATTAGTGAAACAAAAAGTTCATCTTTTGAAAAAATTAATAAAATCAATAAACCTTTGGCCAGATTACTAGAAACAGAAAAATAAGATCTCTAATAGCATCAATCAGAAACAAGGAAGGGAGATAGTAACAGATATCTTTGCAATTCAAAAGATCATCACTGATTACTACAAAAAACTCTATGCCCAGAAATTTGAAAACATGAAGAAATGGACCAATACCTGGAATCACACCACCTTTCTAAAACAGAAAGAATGAGAAATTTTGAACAGACCAATATTGAGCACTGAAATTACATCAACAACAATACAAAATCTTCTAATAAGAAAAGTCTGGGACTTTTTGATATGAATCATTCTTACTGGAGTTAGGTGATAACACATTGTGGTTTTGAATTGCATCTTCCTGATGATTAGAGAGTATTTTTTGCGTGCTTGTTGACCATTAGCCTATCTTCATTTGAAAAGTTTCTATTGATGTCTTTTGCCTACTTGTTATTGGGTTGTTTGATTTTTACTTGCTGATTTGAGTTCTTTGTAGGTTATATGGTTATCAGCTCTTTATTGGATGTATAGCATGTAAATTTTTTTCCTATTTTGTAGGTTGTCTATTTACTCTATTGATTGTGTGTTCTTGGCTGTGCAGAAACTTTTTAATGTGATCAGGTTCCATTTGTTTATTTTTGTTGTTACTGTTATTGCTTTTGGGACCTTCTTCATAAATTCTTTCACCCTAGGCTGATACCTGTAAGAAATTTTTCAACACTTTCTTCTAGAATTCTTATATTTTTATGCCTTTCATTAAAATCTTTTACCCATTATGAGTTAATTTCTGTGAGAGTGCATATTCTGTTTCCATATTTTATATGTGGGTATCTAGTTTTCCCAGCATCATTTATTGACAGGGAGTCTTTTCCCCACTGTGCGTTTTTGTCTGCCTTTTCAAAGATTATCACAAACCAGTGTGAGAATGGTGGGGAATGAGAGCAAAAATGCAAGAGACAAGGATGGGATCAGTAAGTCTGGAGCAGTCACAGCTGTAGCCAGCACCAAAATACAAAATCAGCTTTATTTTATAGTATTTCAGCAGGGTTGTTTATGAGGAAGTAGCATAGACAAAAAAAAATACTTTTGGTCTTACAATATGTTTGGAAAATGTAAATAACTTTATCAAGAACAATTCATTCTGTTAATAGTTTCTACAGCATAACATTATTAACATATGTTAAAGATAAGAAATAAAAAGAGAAGGGTCACATAGTTTTCTGCATAGTTTCTAAAGCTTAACTAGGTAAAAAGATATGTGACTTCTGACAAAACATCTAAGAAGGAGAAAAACATGTTTTAAGAGGAGATAAAATATGTTGATGCAGAGGAGGAAAGCAGCTAGAGGTCATGCTGCCTCACGTCCCACTCTCCACAAAAAATCTGATGGCAGTCTGCTTCTCCACAAAAGATTGGATGGGAGTGTGCATCTCTGGATTCTCATTTCTGATCCACAAGTCTATGTTTCTGTTTTTATCCCACTACCATGAATTTTGGTTAGTAGAGCTTTGTGGTATAGTTCAAAGTCTGATAAAATGATGCCTTCTGATTTGTTCTTATTACATAAGGTTGCTTTGGCTATTCAGGGTCTTTTCTGGTTCCATACGAAGCAGAGAACTATTTTTTCTAGATATGTGAAAAATAACATTGGGTGATCAGAATGTGACCATTCTAAGTTTTGTCAGAATGTTTTATAAGTTACGTTAGCTTGTATTTATGAATAATAAGCGTTATCAGTGTAGTCCATCCTGACCATTGTGTAACTACTTCTAGAATAGTCACTATATTATAGTGAAGGGAATTTGGCCTTCAGAGTCAAATATACTTAGATTTAAAGTCCAACTTTGGCTATATGGACTTGGGTACATCATAACTTGAGTTACTTAGTTTGATCATTTCTACAATGAGGAAATAACACCTACCTCAAAGAGTATTGAAGTTTAAATAGCTCAGCAGCTAGGGCACCAGCCACATACACTGGGGCTGGCAGGCTTAAACCCAGCCTGGGCCTGCCAAACAATGATGACTAAAACAACAACAACAACAAGAGCCAGGGTGGTACCAGTGGCTCAAAGGAGTAAGGCACTGGCCCCATATACTGGAGGTGGCGGGTTCAAACCCAGCCCTAGCCCCCCCCCCAAAAAAAAGCTAGGTGATGTGGCAAGCGCCTATAGTTCCAGCTACTTGGGAGGCTGAGGCAAGAGAATCACTTAAGCCCAAGAGTTTGAGGTTGCTATGAGCTGTGATGCCATGGCATTCTACCAAGGGTGGCACAGTGAGACTCTGTCTCCAAAAACAAAAACAAAAAATAAATAAATGAATGATGTAATCCATGTAAAAGATACACCACAGTCACTAGGACTTAGTTAAGTGCTAATTTAAATATTGGTCATCATTATTAGTACTACTACTCACAGCACCTATAAAGGAGGGTTGTAGTCAGGGGCTGATAATATGTGCAAAGATCATAGTAAAAAATAGAAAGTGTTGGTTATTATTGCTACTACCCGGTTTCATGCTAGTACCTTACAATTAATTAATACTATAATTGAAAATGAATATAAATAATTAGGTTTTTTTGAGTCATTCAATTTAACTTAACTGAAATTATATAATTAAATTAGAGAAAAATGAAAGATGACTGAGAAAATGAAAATAAAGATTCCAAGAATGGATAGCTCAACTTTACCTATTTATACAAAAATTTTTGATTATTGGGTTTATATCTTGATATACTTGGATAACCCTTTTCTAAGCATTAAAAAATGCATACTTCTGAAATCTAGAACCTCACATAACATTCATTTGGCTATATACACTGTCATTCATTCATTCATTCAAGAGACATGGTCTCGCTCTGTCACCCAGGCTGGAGTACAGGGAAGGATGCAATCTTAGCTTACTGTAGCCTTGAACTCCTAGGCTCAAATGATCTTTCACTTCAGTCTTCCAAATAGCCAGGACTACAGGTTCGTGCCACCATACTTGTCTAATTTTTACATTTTTATTGTAGAGATGGAGGTCTTACTGTGCTGCCAAGGGTGGTCTTGAACTTCTGGCCTCAGTGATCTTCCTGCCTCAGCTTCCCAAAGTGCTGGGATTACAGGCATGAGCTACCGCACCTGGCCTATACACAAGAATCTTACTATGATTTAGTGATTTCTGAGTTTCAGAAGACTTCAAGAATAGTGTTTAGTATATGGGCACAGTAAATATTTTCAAATAAATGAATGAGATGACTCCAGTTAATAAACCTTGATCTTAAACAACTGTTCCTGCTCTTAAACTTCTATGTCATATGTAAATTTAGGGAGAAGGGCAGGCAAATTGTGTCTCTCTCCTCTTTCTTCTCCCCACCTTTAAGACTTGATGAAGATAAATTTTGTTTAATTTTAAATTGGATTTCCTTTTTATCTGTTTATATAGATTAAATATTTTATTGAAAAATTTTCTGTGAACTTAAAGATTGTTGCCTGAAGGAAAAACCATATCAAAATATATATAGAAATATTTTAAATGAATAAAATGTATTAATTCTTTTTGGGCAAACTTGTCTAAGTTTGGAGGGTCCATAAAGAATGGGACAAATGGGTAGATGAAAGATCATAGGTTAACACTTTCATGTTTCAGTCACTAATTTTATTCTTTATTTCTTTTCAATGTTTTGCAGTGGCGGAAGCATACAAATATTATTTTAAAACCTTTTTGTCCTGGAATTTAAATAGATAGCTATACCTTATTTTAGCTTGTTCCTTTTGGCCAGGATGTATCTTTTCTGAGCAATGATTTGTTAAATTAGGAATTCTGTTAGAAGCCAGGATGGCAGCAATACTAATAGTATCAGAATGAATGAGCTTAGAAAAATGAGTTAAGAAATAAGTGATTAGGGGAAAGTAAGAAGGTTGGATAATCCACTATAAAGATACTCTTAGAATAGCTGAAAATTGTAAACTTTTATCATTTTGTGGTCAAAAATTGTGGCTTTAAAAAATGGAAATAATATAGGTTCACATTTCTGTGGGGGGTTTTTGTAGGGTACAATGTGCTGATTTTTTTTTATACAGTCTAATGTGGTTACATTAAACCAATCAACATAGCTTTCACCTCATTTACTTGATTATTTTGCCAAAATATCTACGTTCTACAAGGTTCATATTTCTTGATAGTTACCTATAGTTACAGTGAATCAAGATGATAATGGTGTGAGCTACAATGATTTTGCTCAGAAATAATTCATTTTGGCCTTTTTCAAAGCCAGACAAATATCAGTTGTGGTTTGGGGGCACATCATTTTTGAGCAGCCTATTTTTCCCCCTTTTCCTTTCATAATTATGTAGTCCTGGAGAGAGTGGGTATGTGTGTATACTTATGTATGTAAATACCTATTTCAACAGAATATAGTAACCTATGTAACAGAAAAATCCCTATCTTTAGGTTAATTTCATATTAAGAATCCGAACAATCAAAGAACCAATGTCATACTTTAAAGAACTTGAAAAAATAGAACTTCACTTTAGATAGAATCAGAAAAAACCTCAAATAGCCAATACATCACTTAGAAATAAAAACAAATCAGGAGGCATCACATTACTAGACTTCAAGTTATACTACAAATCTATAGTGATCAAAACAGCAAGATACTGGCACAAAAATAGAGATGTAGATATATGGAACAGAATAGAGAACCTAGAAATGAACCCAGCCACATCTCATCATTTGATCTTTGATAAGCCTAACAAAAACATACACTGGGGAAAAGATTCTCTATTTAACAGTTGGTGCTGGGAGAACTGGCTAGAGACCTTAGATGACTAAAACTGGACCCTCACCTTTCACCATTAATGAAAATTGATTCTCACTGGATAAAATTTAAGACATGAAACTATAAAAATACTAGAAGAGAGCATAGGGAAAATGCTTGAAGATATTGGCCTGGGAAAATATTTCATGAGGAGGACCTCCCTCTAGAAATTAAAGCAATACCAAAAATATATTGTTGGGATCTCATCAAGCTAAAAAGCTTCTGCACAGCTAAGGACACTGCAAGTAAAGCAAACAGACAGCCTTCAGAATGGGAGATTTTTGCAGGTTATGATTCCGACAAAGGTCTGATAACTAGTATCTACAGAGAACTCAAATTAATAAATAAGAAAAGAGCAAACAACCCAATTTCTATGTGGGCGAGAGACTTGAGCAGAAACTTCTCTGAAGATGACAGACGAATGACCAACAAACACATGAAAAAATGCTCATCATCTTTAATCATCAGAGAAATGCAAATCAAAACTACTTTGAGATATCACCTAACTGCAGTAAGATTAGCCCACATCACAAAACCCTAAAACTGCAGATGTTGGCATGTATGTGGAGAGAAGGGAACACTTCTACATTGCTGGTGGGACTGCAAACTAATATAGCCTTTTTGGAAAGGAGTATGGATAATTCTCAAGGAACTAAAAGTTGATGTACCATTTGATCCTGCAATTCCACTACTAGGTATCTACCCAGATGAACAAAAATCATTTTACCACGAAGACATTTCCACCAAAATGCTTACTGCAGCCCAATGCATAATTGCCAAATCTTGGAAGCAGCCCAAATGTCCATCAACTTGTGAATGGATTAACAAATTGTGGTATATGTATACCATGGAATACTATGCAGCCATAAAAAGATGGAGACTTTACATCTTTGGTGTTTACCTAGATGGAGCTGGAACATGTTCTTCTTAGTAAAGTAGCTCAAGAATGGGAAAAAAGTATCCAATGTATTCAATACTATTATGAAACCAATATATAATCACTTACACATTCATACAAATGATAAAACACAAATATAGTCCAGGAAGAAGGAGAGGAGAAGAAGGTGAGGGGATGGGAGGGGGCAGGGTGAGTAGAGGGAGGGTATTTGGTGGGATCTTACCTAATGTGTACAATTTCAAAACAACTAAGAGTATATTGTAAATGTCTTACCACAAAAAATAAGTAATTGAGGTGATGGTTTTGTTAATCAGTTTGATTTAAGCATTCCACAATGTATATCAAATCATCACATTGTACCCATGAATGTATACAGTTATGACTTAATAAAAATTAAATTAAAAAATAAAAGAATCAGAGCAAACATTTTCTTTTTTATTACTTTTGTGTTTGGGTTACTGTGTAGCTCATTCTGTAAGAAACAAAGAAAATAACATAGCCTTTGGTCCGAGAGAAGTCTAATCTATAATAAATGTGAAACTTGATACTTGTGACTATGTTCATTGCCTACTGTCAGTCACTTTTTATACTTTAGTGACTTTATTTGGACATAGTAACAGCATCTCTAGGTAGATACTATTATTACCCAATTTTAAAGATGAGATTTAAGTTAAATGACTTAATACCAGATGGCAGATTCAAGATATCAACTCAGGGCACTCTGACCCTGAAGACCATGTATTTTCTCTCAATCCTGTGACCTCCCAAATTAAGCATGAACTCCTACCTGGTTATGACCCTTATTTTTCTTTAGTTCATCTTACCTATGTTTGTAGAAGTGTTTTTCTACTGAAAACAGAAAGAGCGAAAACATGGCTGTCACGTACAATATATAGTTGTACAGATTAGCAGCCCACAACCTACACAGTTCTATATGATGTCCTTGGATAAGGAAGGACAAAGTTTAAAACCTATAGCAAGTAAAAGCCAACTTTGTAAAACTCGAGTTTTTGCTTACCCGATAAAATTTATATAATTAGAATAAATCATTAATATTTTTAAATGACATTCATATTTGGTTAGGAGATGTGAATGTTTATGCTATATTGAAGTTGTGATGATACCTAGTAGGTTTAATATTTTAAAAGAAAATACATTATGTTTACATGATTTTTCCATTTATAATCTAGCAACTAATCTGAAATTTTAATGGCAAACTAGCACATAGATTATATTAAACATTATGTTTTCAGCATCTTAGAACATGAAACTAGTTGACATTTACTTAGCTCTTACATATTTATGCTAGAGAGATCATGCTAAAATAACAAACAGTTATATTTTCATATTTATTTGACACAATTTTTGTGCTTGGTTTACTGTGCTCATGCTTATTTTTTATTTATACATTTTTAATTATTATGGGCACATACTAGCTGTTAGAATGTAATTCTTAATTTACTAAATCCTTAAGCTCTTGATTGAGTCAAACTTACAAACAAGTACATCAAACTTACAAACAAGAAGAGCTAGGAAAATAATGAAAGACTTCAGGAGAGGATTAGCTTTACCAGATATTATAACCTCTGTAATAAAAACAGCATGGTTCTAGCCCACGAATAGGCAAATTATACCAGTGGAATAGAATAGAAAGCCAAGGGCTGCCTAGAACATATAGAAATTTGCTATATGATAAAGGTAACATCTCAAATCACTGGAGCAGAAATAAATGGCAACACAATTCTATTGTACTTGGACAACTGGGTAGGCGTTTGGGAAAAGGATAAAAATTGGATTCATACTTTGCATCATACACAAAAATAGCATATAAGTGGATCAGGGATCTAAATATAAAAAACAAAGCCACAAAAGCACTAAAAATAAAAACAGATTTTTACCTTGATATACATTTTTAAAGAAAATTCTCTGTACAGCAGGAAAATTTCCTTTTGATATGGCAGGTTTTACTCCCTCATTTTGCAGATGTAATTATTTGCAGGTAACAGGCATAGGAAAATTCAGTTTACTTCTATCAGTATTCTCAATCTTGTCACCAGGTATTCCCTTTAAAACATCACTGCCCAAATTATAAATTCATGCTGGAGAGTAGACACACTGGAATATTTACACACATCAGCAAGTCTACTCAAAATTTTTTTCATATGAACTTTAGTGTGAACTTATTCAAAGGTAACCCAGGTTTCATGATGGTTAGACAAGGAAAATATGTTCTATTATGCTGTGACTGGTTAATGAGTGTAAAATTGGATTTTAGAAAGTTAACTGGTGAGTTTTCATGAAACTTTTGGAAGGAGAAAATCTTACCAGACATGTAAAGAAACCCTACACAGCTAACTTTAAAATCTATGCTGAATGTTAAAATAAAGCAAGAAGGATGTTAATTATGCAAGCATGAATTAAATACATTCTGTGAACTGGATTCTATTCTGGAAATACAAAAATGGCATAGTATTCCATATATGGTCTTACTAAGTATTTGATAATTAAATGCAGACTCCTATCCTAAATAAAGAGGTATTAACTCTAATGTATAAGTTTCCATTCTTTGTACAGTGGCTATGTCATATTTTACTTAAACCACATGTTACTTGTCAGAACAAAGGGTAAATGCAGTACATTTTAAATAACTGCTTCTAGAAAATAGCATTGCATAACAGATTATTCTACATAGGTCTTTCATTGCAGGCTCTATTTTTGTTAATAGAAACATGCAGCAATGTGTACATAATGTAGCTAGATTGCAAGAATAGATTAATTAGTTGAAATAACTAGTATACTTAATCACTTACCTTTCATAAAATTTGCTTTGAAGGAAAAAAACAGTCTATTCTGAGATCCATATAGGACAGATGCAACAACACTCTTCTATAGGAAATAGTGGCTCACAAAAGCATAGCTTCTGAAAGAGTAAAGACGAGGGAGGGAAAAAAACGAGGGAATGTTAGATTTTTATCAGAAGCTAGGGATTATGTGTATACTTTTAGAAAGTCCCTTAAGTGCATTTTATCAGTAAAATATTTAAATTTTGATGTAGCCCCATAGCTGTCATTTTTCCCCTTTTATGGCTACTCAGTGTTATATCTTGCTTAGGAAGACATTTTGTAAGCCTATATTATATAAATCTTTTCCTATATTTTGTTCCAGTACATTCATTTTTAAAAACCTTGATTTGCATTTTTAATATGAAATTATTTTTTTAAGTACAATATAAAATAGAGGGTCCGACATTATTTTTTCCCCATGTATAGATAGCCCATTGTTCTAATACAACTTATTGGATAATCCATGTTTCCCCCACTTACTTAAAATGCCAACTCTATACAAAATTAAAATGATAAACCTCAATCACGCAAATCCAAATTCACATGGATAGGTTTGTTTCTGGATTCTCCTCTTTATGGTTATCTATTTTCTATTTCAGCGTAATTTTTAATGGTTGTTGCTTTATAGAACATTTGCTGTCTGAACAGCAAATCTCCCAACATGTTTTGCTTTTTATTACTTGATTATTGCTAATTTTTTCTTTCATATGAAATTTAGGTTCAGTTTGTCAAATCACGCATGCACAAAATGTCCCATTAAGATCTTTACTGTGGTTGCATTAAATGTATAGGTTAATTTACAGAAAATCAGTGTTGCTATGCTATCAATGCTATTGAATCTTCTCATCCAGGAATATGGTTCCCTTTATTATTTATTTGGATCTTTTTTTTATATCCTTCAGTGAAATTTTATAGACTTTTCTTATTTAAAAAAATCTTCTACATTTTTTGTTAGGTTTATTCCTAGATATTTTATTGGTTTTATTCCTAGTATGAATAGCATTTTTTTCTTTCTTTCAGATTAACAGAATATTGACGATTAGGTTACATTGTTTACATTTGTTACATAAAGTTCAAGTTGTAGTTGAGCCCTTCACCCAGGGGATGTACTGTATATCCTTACTTTGTGCCCATTAGGTAAGAGCTTACCAAACCCCCTCCCTGCTCTTCTCTCCCGTCCCTACTTCTTTTTTCCCCTTCCCCCCTTCACTTGAATTTAATTTTATTTTTCTCTCATCTAGGAGTGTAACTGTTTATCTACTGTTTTCCTATTAGTACTGCATACATTAGATACTTGCTTTTCAATTTTTCTGGATGTTCTTCAGCTCCATACAGGTAAATACGAACGATGTAAAGTCTCCATCTTTTTTATGACTGAACAGTAGTATTCTATGGTATACATATACCATAGTTTATTAATCCATTCGTGTGTTGATGGGTACTTGAATTGATTCTGCATCTTGATGATTGTGAATTGAGCTGCAATGAATGTTCTAGCACAAATGTCCTATGGTAAAATTATTTTCTTCTGGGTAGATACTAGCCTGGATATGGAGGGACGGGAACACTTTTACACTGCTGGTGAGATTATAAACTAATACAGTCTCTGTGGAAAGAAATATGGAGGATCCTCAAAAAGCTAATAGTAAATGTTTCATTTGCTCCTGCAATCCCATTGCTAAGCAATTGTTTCATTACATTTTCTTGCTGTGTATAGGGAAGTTACTGTATATTGCTCTTGTACTTGATTACCTAAGTAAACTCACTTATAGACAGGCATGGTGGCTCACACCTGTAGTCAATCCTAGCACTTTGGAAGGCTAAGGCAGGTGGATTTCTTGACCTCAAGAGTTGAAGACCGGCCTGAGCAAGAATGAGAACCCCAACTCTACAAAAAATAGAAAAACTAGCTAGGAATTGTGGCCGATGCCTGTAGTCTCAGCTACTTGGGAGGCTGAGACAGGAGGATCACTTGAGCCCAAGAGATTGAGGTTTCTATGAGCTATGACGATGCCATAGCATTCTACCGAGGGCAACAGAGTGAGACTCTATCTCAAAAAATAAATAAATAAATACAAAATAAACTTGTGGCTTATTAGTCTAATTGCTTTTCAATTGATTTTCTTGGATTTTCTAAGTAGATGATTATATTATGCATATATTGATAGATTTTTATCTTATAGTATCCATAATTCTTTTTCTTTCCTTTTTGCATTGGCTAAGCCTACTGCTCAATGTTGAAGTAAAAATGCTTCTCAAGTTTCACTATTAGGTTGATGATGATTCTGATTTTTTCTGAATGTGTCTCTGTATTTGACACAGTCTGATTAAGTTGATATATTAACTTTCAAATTTATAATGAAATTTTATAATTAAAAATGAATATCCTATGTCTATATAATTCCTAATAGTTGGTTTAGAAAGTGTAGTTAAAAAAATGATCATTAGTGGTTCTCAAGGTTTAAGAGTTTAGCTTCTTATGTAGAGGATGATTTTTTAATGTTTTATTTGAACTTAGTAACTTAGCTTATCAAATAACTTGCTTTTAGGCCTTTAAATGTAGGTTTATCTGTAAAAAGACTAGTTATATTTTGCACTGATATCTGTTTCTCATATGTATTTATTATATGATTAGCATTTTTATTATTGAACCATTAGGGCATCCTACCTATGTGCCTCTATTATTTAGAAATTTGCTGAAGACTGTTTAATGTATTCCTCTGGAAATTTGTAAAGCAAACTCTAAGTATAAAGAAGTTGAGAGATGGGACTATTGGACCACTCCTGGGTAGGCCAAACAGTATTCCACTGAGTTTCTGATTTCTTCCTCCATTCCTTTGTGTCAAGAAGAGTCAGTCTCATGTCTCTTCAGTTTGTATGATAGAAATTGTTATTTGAAATACAAGTTTGCAATCTTCTTGAGGTCTTTCAAATATACAAAGATTATTTTATCCTGTTACCAAATCAAAGATCAATTTCCCTGCATGTATTTGTATTATCTTCCTTTTTATTCCTTGAAAAAAACATGTAAGACCCATAAGTTGAAAAGTTTCATTGATTCTGCTCCTCATTGTAACAGTTGCTGATTTCGTGGCTTTACTAAGTCATAGTCATAGAGTACCACTACTCTAGTCTTACAAAGTAGATCAAGGCTTTTAGTTTTGAAGTATGGACTAGAACTAAATTATTTCTAAAATAAATCATAGAATTGTGAGATGTTTGGAAAATATTAATGTTAATAGGTATTAAAACTGTTGTTAATGTACTCTTAAGAATTACTAGATGATTGAAATGAAGGACAAATAAAAAAATAATCATAACTGTGGAAAATATGTCCCTAATTTAGGTATTCATTAGCTGCCCACAGTCAAACTAGGCAGGATACCCTGTATGTGTTGGAGAATGGATACCACAGTACCTATTTGGGTAATGAAGACAGATGTACATTGACCCTATTTCCTTCCAGAGAGGACTAGTTTTTCAAGATCAAGTATTCTGTTTCCTATGCTAGGATTTTTATTAATTTTTAGGTTTTTTTTTCCTTATTATGCTCGCATAAGATTATCAAAAACCCTCTTCCCTAAAAAGAGTCCCTTCCTAATTGAGAAGAAAGCATTTTGGTTGTTTTTCTTTCTTCTTTTTGGCAAGGTTTAGGATTGTCATGAAATATAATGAAATTGGCTTTTCTTATACATAAAATTCTCCTGGGGTGACATGACTCAGTTTTGAATAGAAATTCAAGGTTCCATTTTGAATTATTTACCTTTTTTGGATTATAGCGCTGGTGGATCAAGATTGCTGTCCTTTGTTTATAACTAAAGGTACATAAAACTTTAACAAAAACTCAAAGTTGCCTTTATCATTACTGAATGAATCATACTCTTCTTAAATGGCTTTTAATCAGTGATGCTATAACCAAAGAGAACATGTTTCCTGGGAGGCTGCTGGCAATAAAAAGTAATGGTTGGTTTTCTTGCATCGTTACATATCTTAGTATGTTTCTTATTTTCTTTCTTAAAATAAAAAGTTCTTATTCACTTTAGGTTCCTAAGAAATTTTTTCCATTTCTGGAAAAATAACCTTAAATTCAGTACCCTATTTAAACTTGAAATGAATAGTGATACTGCCTTTGGGAATAGAGCAGTTTGACTCAACTATAACATTAAAACAGAAAGACAATTAATATTAATCTTTCTTATATGCATTAATTTAGAAATACCCACCAATATTTTCTATAGCTTTCACCATGATTATTTGTAATGCTTATCAAGGTTAGCTTTACTTTTTGTATTTATAACATTTGTAAAATAGTGCAGGAAATACCTTAGTTTGTGGCTACTCAAGATGACTCTTAGTAAGTTCTTGGTTCCTTTCACAGGTTGATTTATAGCACCATTGAGTGTAGGCCAGTGCAGCAGGAAATGGTAGTATATTTATGTGTATATGAGTCGCACATCTATCAGGACCTTTTCATTGAAATACATTAATGGGGAGATTTGAGATTGAATTTAAATAAAAGCTTGCTAAAAGATTGTTTGTACAGCTGCTTTCAGGCAGTGACCAAAGTCTCACAGGAAGGTGAGTGAATACATTCTTGTTGGGCCAACCTCAGAAGTTTCTTGGGTAGCACTTACATAACATAAAGTCATTACATGTGTTGGATCTTTGCCCTTGGCCTAACCTGCCCAACTTCTATATTCTTTTTTCTCTTCTTGCTTAGTCTCTTTTCCCTAGAAGAGCTGATTGTTTACTCTTTATGTCTTGTGGATGTAATTTAAATTTTTTTGTCTTCTCATATGACCTCAGTATCTAAGGACCTTAAATTACATGTCATATTAGATAGCTTTTAAATTCTGAGACCAAAGTGAAGGTGATGTCTATGTATCTTTCTCTTCTCATAAACTCCTATCTATGAAACTAGGCTTTGAGGCAGTAATTTGATCAGGAGAACCATAAGAACATTAAGCTTCATTAACAGTTGGGTTGCCAACAATATCAATGTAGTATTAAATTATGACTTGGACTTTGCAAATGTCATCTAAAAGTTAATTCTTAAATTCCTGGCAAGCAATTGCAATCTGCTAAGAAACAGATGTTATGGAAGTTAATTTGTGACTGGAGAAGCAGGATTAGTATTAACAGTATTAGTATTAGCTCTGATATCCCTTCCACCCCATTCTGATTCATTTCAGATGTATCTCTGCAAAACTTTTCCCTTTTTCCTTTTCTATTTTCAGGTATTTCTCATTCTGACCCACTTGTAGAAATTCAGAGTCTAGAGGAAAGCAAGGGAAAGCAGTAATCACCAGTTTGATTGGTGAGAGGAGAAACCCCACTTCCCTAGTGGACATTGATTGCCATAAGATGCTATCATACAACATAGAAGAATTTTGCTGAGCAGAGAAGAATTATAAGAAATATCAGAAGGCTTATCTTTTCAGAATTCTTTGATAAATGCTTGATAAGGAACTTGTTGCAGGGAGATGAGGCCCAATAGAGAGAAAGAGCACCCAAACACCATATTTAAGAGAGAAAGATATTTATTTCAGCTGGTGGAGGGATGGTGCAGAAGAATTCAAAATGGCCATGCTTCCTGGCTGGCTCAGTCTTCTCCTTTTTATCCCCAGCCAAAAATTTTGGCCCGCTGGTACCTTTCTCACTGGTCAGTTTGAATCAAGCTGGAGAATCAGCCTCTGGCTTTTGCAGAACCCAAACCAAGCATTAGTTTCTGGGTCCCAGGAAATTAAGTTTCTCCAAATTCCTAAGAGCCGAGTCACCATGGGGAGGACCTCGTAGGTGTATCCTTGGGGTCTTCTTGAGAAGACCTCTGATCTCCTAGACCTCACCCTTCCTAGATAGCCTCTCTCAATAGGAATTTGTATTGTTTGTGGTTTTTTACTTTTTTTGAAGCGCTTCCATTGCACTCTCTTATAATTGATAACAGTATTATGATGAATGAGATTGATTTTTGTTCATTTAGGCTAATGAATTTCCCCACAGACTTCAGTTTTTTGAAAAATTAAGTTTTCTAAGTATCTATACTTAAAACATGCAGTTAGGGATTTATCCAAATTGTATTATAATTAGTTTAGAATAGCCTTCAGTTGTTATCATTTGTCTGTTCTACACAGTTCCTTTGTGGTCTGTAAATTTGTAAGAAATATTTGTTGATTCTTCACTGTCATTATAAATACAGAGATTTACAAAAACATATACACATCTTCAGAAAGGAAAAAACTGTGTTAAGATTATAATACTGAAGGCACATTTGACTTCTGCAATTACAAGAGGTGCTCGAATGTGACTTGTATTCATCTTTTGTTATTGGTATATATATAGTATTATAATTTTAATGGTGTTTTTCCTTTCTTAAAATGTGTATATTTTCTAATTGTGACTGGTAATTTCTTGAAAACCATAGCTATATATTTAGAAACATAAGGCTAATAGTGTCTGTATATTTATATTACCAGTTATCATTATTTTCCTATTTGATAATGACCTCATCACTTGTAGAAGAAAATAAAATTTCTTTTTGCCTTTGATGAGCATTGCTCTAGTAATGCTCACTATTATTTTGGAGCCCATTAGAAGTAAAAAAATCTCAGGTCTCACCTTAGACCAACTGAATCAGAATTTGCTACAGTTTCATCAGATCCCCATGTTTTGTATGCACATAAAATTTGGGAAGCAATGGAAAGTGACCATATTTTGAGTTGTAATTATTAGAATTATTTTGAGGATAGGCTATAAACATTAGGTAAAAAGTCAGTCCTTGAAAATAGCTGCCTTTCAGGTCAAGTAAAATTTACATCATAGACTAATATAAATTATTTGGCTTTTAATTTAATTGTGTAATATTACAGGTTGATTCTGATAGTGAAGAAAAATAAATATCAGATTGAATATCACTGTTTACATTTTCAGATAGCCTATCAGAAGTGAATGTGGAATAAATATGGATTCTTTTTATCTTTATAATAAATCTCTACTTGTGGTAAAAGGCCAAAATGAATACCTTTAATTTGAATATCAGGTAAAAGTTTAGTTATTAGTTTAGTAATTAGATGCAAAATATATGTTAACTAAAAATTAAATTTTGCCTGATAGATTTGAACATGTTTTAAGAGTCATTAAAAATTATAAACACCAAAAGTTTTTCCTTTTTTTTGACACTGTGAAGTTATTAAATAGTTAATAATGCAGACATTTATTTATAGAGAAAAATGTGTGTGTGTGTGTCTATTTAACAATGGAAGAGACTCCAAACACTGGATTTGAAATTATGAATGAGATTTGTTTTTTATTACACAGGGATCATAGGGGATGTGTTGAGATTAGGTTTAATAGTGGATAGTGCCCCTTGTTTCTGCTGGAATTTTGTTTTGTGGAAGTTATTTCAGTTAAAATTAATGAGATGCATATGTCTGAATTAGAATGATTATTTGTTACTTCCAAAGGTAGCTTTTACCTCTGTATTACCATACTATTTTTCTAGAATCACCACTTTTAAAGGTGTTTCTATCTTTAACCACATTTTTTCTGTTGATTTTGATTTCTTATTCAGGAGAACGTGGATATAGTTGTAAATGTGTGGAATAGGTTCTACTTGTAGGTCTTTTCCTTAACTTCCCTTAGTAAGAGAGTAAGGGGAGTTTTAGATAGGCACAGAGGAATAAAATGAGTGAAGGCAGGACATGTTTGGAAAAGTTGTATGCTTCAACATAACTGACCAAGTAAAGAGGCTGAGCAGGAAGATTAGTCCTGCCAAAGATGATCCTTTCTTTGGCCAAAGGTAAACTGGGCACAAGTCACTGGTTTGCACGGTGAAACCACAGAGATTTTTAGAACACAAGTCTGAATACCACTTTTAGTTGGGGGCCTTCTTTCAGTGACTCATATACTCTTCATCCTATCTCCCACCGTTGGGTTCTTGCTGTTTCCAAGGTCTAATGCACTCTCCTCCCTCATTGCCTAGTTGACTTCCACTCATATCTAGACCTTAGTTTTTGCCACACTTCTCCCAGAAAACCTATATTTGATGTCTTTGATTTTGTCAATTCTGCCTATTATAGGCCCTTGGAGCACCATTCAAGGTATCTTTCTTTCCTTTCTTTCAATTACTTGTCAGGGTTTTTTTGGTGTGATTCTTTACTTAATGTGCTTCTCTCTTCAATAAACTATTAGCTCCACAGAGGTAGGGACCATGTCCATTTCTCCTCACTTTTCATCCCTAGTCCCTAAAATAATTCTAGCTCATAAGCAGGCATCCAACAAGTATTTGTTGAATAAATAAATAAACATCAGTATTAGGAATTGGAGAAGTAATGAGGATTCTGATACTGGGGACAGGAAGAGAGAGGTTACTTAGGAAAATCATATAGACATCCATGCTATGGGGAAAATACAAAGAACAGATAGTTAATGATTTAGGAACCTGTTTTAAACCTTAAAACAATCAAGAGCTTTGTAACTGAGATAAGCCAAGCTTAGATGCCTCCCAGATGTAAAGTTAGATTAACATGTTTTGCCCTTTACAATGGCATGGCTCAAGGATTATCTCCATTACCTCTTTCTCCCATCTCTCACCTGGAAGACAGTCCCCTCCTGCTTTGTGGGCATATCCTTCCTAGGGAAGCTAATCTTTCCCAGCACCCTGATAAAGATGATTTGACTAATCCTTTATGACACTGTTCCTTCAAAATTCATCTGATTGACATTTAGATACAAAATTCCTTTTTCCCCTTGATGTGTGTCCAGTGTAGTTTTAGCGTGTCCTTACATATTTCTTACACATAAAATGAAAATATTAAAAAAGATGACAACCATAATAAGGCCCATCATGATTAAGCAAATTATTTTTTCATGATGAATTAACATTGGGTGCTACATCATATTGATGAGTTCTGGGTAAAATATACTTAATTTGGCAAATCATTGCCATTTATTGTTTCTTTGTATTCAATAAAAAAAGTATTTCTATTAGAGAAATTTGATTACATGTAGATATAGCATTAATAATCAGATATAAAATAGTAACTTATAGCTATGAGTTTCATATACCTATAAACTTCCCAAAATCCATACATCCAATTAAAATTTCAAAGTAGCAAATTTAGGCTATTTAAAGTTAATTTGTCAGTTAATTTGTACTTTTATCTACTAAAATATATAACATAAATTTTCCATTTTAACCATTAAATTTTTTTGTTTATAAAATATACATAACATCAAATGTGCTATCTTAACCATGGTTAAGAATATAGATCAGTGATGTTAAGTATATTCACATTTTTGTGCTACCATCCCCAGTGTCCATTTGCAGAATTTTTTTCATCTTGTAAAGCTGAAACTTTGTACCCATTAAACAATAACTCCCCATTCTTTTTCCCCTCAGCCCCTACAAATCCCTATTCTACTTTGTTTGTGAATTTGGCTACCCTAGATCTCTCATATAGGTAAAATCATACAGTATCTGTCCTTTTGTGAATGGTTTTTTTCACTTAGCATAATGTCCTCAAGTTTCATCTATGTTGTAGCACTTCTTTTTTTTTAAGTCTGAATAAAAATATTTGTGTGTATATACATTTTATTTATTCGTTTATACACCAATGGACACTTGAGTTGCTTCTGTCTTTTCCCTATTCTGAAAAATGCTGCTGCAAACATGGATACACAAATATCTCTTCAAGTCTCTGTTTTCAGTTCTTTGAGTGTATAGCCAGAAGTAGAATTGATGAATCCTATTTTTATTTTTTTATTATATTTTATTGTAGTTTACCTTTTTTGGGAGCAGTTTTATTAGCTTGGGATAAAATGGGGTCATCCCTCTGGGAGGGGGTAACCTTTTCACTGGTTACCACCTGTAGTTATCCAGGAGGGAGGATGAAATTCAGTCCAGAGTTCAACTAGGGATCAAGGTCCTGAAAAAGAAAGAAAATTGTCCAGGGAAGTAGTAGTTGTGAGGATTCTTGCTGGCCCTTCCACTCTGCTGCACTGGGTCTAGAGATACACTTGGGCTCCTATTGAACCTGCATCAGTATAGTGCAGTGGACCATCTAGCCCAAAGCTTTATCCTCAAGTTTGGTACAGGCTAGGCATTTCTGTTTCTTTGCATTGTGCTTGACCGTGGACTTGGGTTTCTTCCAATACTACTTTTGGCGGCTTATCTGGAGTTTAAATTCCAGACTCACAAAGGTCCCCACTGGGAAGGGCATGTCCATGGCAATGTCCATGCTGGTCTCCATGAAGGCCCACTGCTCTAGTGGGTGCTTACTAAATTTCACCAAGGCCACATGCAGGCCTCAAGCCTCAACACTAGGACAACCTGATTCCACCCAAGCTCACATCACCCAGCCACAGGGCCAGTGGGTTCAACAGCTGCTGCATGGCTTCACCTCATTCACCCTGGCCATTAAAGCTCTCTTCTAACATGCCTACAGGCTGAAATCTTGACCTTAATTGTTGGCCTTTTCCTGGTTTTCTCTTACCCCAGCTCCACCCCTGGGGCCCTTTACTTCCTGTAGGGGCTTGTTTTCATTTGTTATTTTTGACTAACCCCCTAAACCAGCAGTTCTCAACCTGTGGGTCGCAACCCCTTTAAAGTGTATTAAAGGTTTGCAGCATTAGGAAGGTTGAGAACCACTGCCCTAAACCATTTTCCATAGGAGTTGTACCATTTTAAATTTTCATAGCAATGTACAAGTGGTTCAGTATCTCCACATCCTCACCAATTTTGTGTTTGCTTTGATAGTAGCCATCCTAATTGGTATGAGATCATATGTCATTGTGATTTTGATTTGTATCTCCTTGATGATTAGTAATAATGTTCAGCACCTTTTCATGTATTTATTTGGGCATCTGTACATATTTTTTGAGAAATATCCATTAAAGTCCATCTATTTTTTAATCAAATTGGGTTTTTTTAATTATTGTTGTTAAGTTATAAGAGTTCATTATAGATTCTAGATGTTAATCCTTTATCAAATATGTAATTTGCAAATATTTTATTCCATGCCGTGGGTGGCCTTTTTACTCTTTTATAGTGTCCTTTAATGTACAAAAGTTTTTAATTTTGATGAAGTCTATCTGTTATTTTTTATTTCCTGTGACTTATACATTTTAAAAATCAACATCTGTAAATATAATTTTCAAGAAAAGTATGACAATCGGAGTATTTCATTCGAAACTGTCATTATATTAAAATGAGTATATACTATGTATCCCCAAAACATTCTAGGCACATGTTGACAAACTTAAATTTTCAAAAGATGATTCAAATAGAGCTCACCTTTTCATTTGTTGCCATTATAAAAGGGAAACTCTACTAGCTAACTTTTCCATGGATTATTCCACCTTTAAAGCCCATAAATATGTTTCTATCTTCATGATAACCAGTGATTATTTGGTGTACAATACAATATAATATTTAAAATATATATACTTCAGCTTTGCTGTAAGAAACAGTCCAGTAGGGACTTGTGTTTATCAAAAAGGTCTATTGAATGAAGGCAGTGTTCATTACATCATACAAGGATTTCTTCCCACAAGAAAAAATTTTTTGTTATAGAAAAGAACAAACAACCCTATTTATAAGTGGATAGCAGACTTGAACAGAAACTTTTCTGAAGATGACAGATGAATGGCCAACAAACACATGAAAAAATGCTTATCCTTCCTAATCATCAGAGAAATGCAAGTCTCTTGAGATACCACCTAACTCCTGTAAGATTAGCACACATCATAAAGTCCCAGATCTGTAGATGCTGGCGTGGATGTGGAGAGAAGGGAACACTTTTGCACTGTTGGTGGGATGGCAAACTAATACAGCCTTTTTGGAAAGAAGTATGGAGAATTCTCAAAGAACTAAACATCAACCTTCCTTTTGATCCCACAATTCCATTACTCAGTATCTACCCAGAAGAACTAAAGTCATTTTACCACAAAGACATTTGCACCAGAGTGTTTATTGCAGCTAAATTCATAATTGCCAGGTCTTAGAAGCAACTGAAATGCCCATCAACCCATGAATAGATTAACAAACCATTGGCTTATGTATACTATGGAGTACTATTCAGCCATAGAAAATATGGAGACTTTAAATCTTTTGTGTTTACCTGAATGGAGTTGAAACACATTTTTCTTAGTATAGTATCTCAAGGAATGGGGAAAAAATCCAATATATAAACAATTGCACGCCCACATGAATGATAAAACTAAATCTTGTCTAGCAAGGGAGAGGAGAGAAATGTGAAAGAGGAAGGGGAAGGAGGAGGGCAATTGGCAGGATCTTACCTAATGTGCACAACGTGAGGGTGTTCAGCACACTCCCTGGGTGAAGGCCTCAACTACAACTTGAACTTTACCTTGGAAATGAGAAAGAACAATGTAACCTAAAAATTTGAACCCCCATGTTAATTCGAAATTAAAAAACGAAATTTTTTGTTAGTTTTGGTGTCAAGAATGGGCATGTTTGAGGTGATGGATATCCCAGTTACCCTAGTATGATCATTACACACTATGAATGTATTAAAATAGCATAGGTAGCTTATAAATATGTACAATTATTTATTATATAAATTAAAAAGAATGAATGGGGTTCTCTGAGAAGCTGTCTTGTTTTTGTGTAATGAATTTTTTTTAACTATATTTGATCCTGTTTCCTTCTTCATGTTTACCACCAGTTTATAGCAGTGGTTCTCAACCTTCCTAATTCCATGACCCTTTAATACAGTTCCTCATGTTGTGGTGACCTCCAACCATAAAATTATTTTTGTTGCTACTTCATAACTGTAATTTTGCTACTGTTATGAATCATAATGTAAATATCTGATATGCAGGAGACCCCCAAAGAGGTTGTGACCCACGGATTGAGAATCGCCGGTTTATAGCCAATTTCTTAGTCCTACCCACAATTTAGAAAGTCTAGTATTCTTCATTGGTACTACTTTTTTGAATTTTCATTATTTTAATTCCCATTTTCTAACCATATTTTCCTCTAACCATATTTTTTTTCTCATTTACTTTTAATTTTCATTGCCTTTCTGAATTGTGTGTATAACTTAAATACCTTTTGATACAAATTTAAATGCATGTATTTTAAGTGACGTCTTTGAAGTTTTAAATGAAAAATGGAGAAATATTTTTGGTGTAACAGCTTTTGGTAAGGTGCAAATGATCAGTCTTCATTTCATGATCAGGTTCAGAAACAATTCTTTCCATTCCTCCCCCACTCTTTCTAATTCAATGTACTCTTTAACAGGAATGATTTTGAGTCAGATGGACTTGGGTTTAGACCTTGCCTTATCTTTTATGTGCTATGAGATCCTGGGCATGGTTCTTAAATTTCAATTTTCTTATCTGTAAAATCAAGATAAAAGTATTAAGTTAGAAAATATTTATGAAGTGCTAAACAATGCTTGGCACATAATAAGCACAAAAAATGAAGGTATTACTGACACTCAGTATCAACTTTCCCATTTAGAGATAACAGAAACTATTGAAAGTTAGCTTTTTCTGAAATAAATTAGGACAGAGTAAATAGGAACAGGCCCTGAAGAAAATCATCCTTCCTTTTTCTATTTTATTTGGTTTTTTGAGAATCCTTGTGAAAATAAATCATATACTACTTGTTATGGAGCAACTACTTGCTTTTAAGAGGACAACTGTGAAGGATGGCATCAAAGAATACAAGAAACAGTAGTTTGACAAGTCACCATGTATTGTATTGGTTCCAGTCGTATCTAAAAGCTGTTGGCAATGGTTCCCCCTTTCATTCATTTGAATGTAGCTTCAGAATGAATGCCAGCCAGGTACCCTACCCTGTATTTGATTAGTCAGAGTATGCTAGCATAGAGTTGAGTTCTTGATAGTTTTAAATTTTTTTCATATAGCTATATCAATAAAAGAACATGATTTCATTAGCCCCATCCTATGTTGTCTTTCCTTTATTTTAGTAACTATATGTTTCTATATCAATTTACTCCTTTCTTTTCACAGAAGTGTAAGTTCACTTTATTGTTGAGTTATGTTTTTTCAGCCTTGAGTTGGTCTGATATATGTAGTCAAAACAGATTAGACTTTGAATCCTCTGGGACTAGGTTTTAATACTTGCTATGACAGTCAGTTACTTACTATGTACCATTAAGGAGTTATATAATATCACTGGGCTTTAGTTTCATCAACTCTAAAATTGGTATAACAGTGGTCCCTTTAACCCTGCCTGACAACTTGCTATTTACTTCTCATCTTCACCACTACTATATAATCTTCTAAAACAATATTCTATATGTAAAGCCTCTACTTTCTCATTTCCCAGTCACTCTTCACCCCAATACTCTATTTCCATTATTCTGATAATGTAATAGCTAAAATGATTGATAATCTCTAAATTGTCAAATTAAGAGTATTTTTAGTTCATATCTTGCTGGGATATTGTGCTACATTTAACACATGTCTGTCACACCCACCTTATTACTTTGTATTCTCTGATCCTTTTTTTTTTTTTATTCTCATTCTTAGATGCCTCTTTCTCTGGCCCTAAAATGTTGTGGCTCAGTATACTTTTAATTCTGTATCTTCACCAAACTCTATGGATGCTCAAATCTCTTATATAAAATGGCATAGTATTTGCACATAACCTGTACAATTCTCCCATATGCTTACATCATCTCCAAGTTACTGATAATACTGAACACAATGTAGATTCCATGTAAATAGTTATTATGCCACAATGCTTTTACTTGTATTATTTTTATTGTATTTTTATTTTTATTCATTTTGCTATTTTTTAAATATTTAAAAAAATCCACACTTAGCTAAACCATCAGATGTGGAACCCATGGATATGGAGGGCCAACTATTCATTCAAAAGATCCTAGTCACTCTTGTTTTTTACTGCCATCACTATTTCTCTTAATGTATCAAATTATATCATTCTGTGTGCCCATGTCCACTTCTAGGTAGTACATTTCTCAAGGTCTGTGTCATATTTACTCTTCTATCGTAAACATTCAGGGCAGTGTCTGACATATAATTCCCTCAGCTTTCCCCTTATTCCTGACCACAGGATCTTCCCTTTAAAATATAAATCCTGCATAGTTCTGTGATACTGTAATTAGTACTGACTTTATTTTGATATCCAGCACATTTTCAGTGGTACCAACTTACATGTTTATTTTCTTCACCAGTATCTCACTGAACCCTTATGTGGATCCATAATGTTGTCTTAAAATCATTAGTTAGGAATTCCCTTATCTTCTTACTCACAGTCTATAAGTCTATCTGTATCTACACCTATTTTCTCCTCCTTCCCTCCTTTTTCAATAGAGATATATGGTTCTCATCCTCATTTAAATATCTTTAAGTCTCTATCATAAAGAAAGAAAGGCTCGGTGCCTGTGACTCAATCGGTTAAGGCGCCAGCCATGTACACCTAAGGTGGCGGGTTTGAATCCCCAGCCCGGGCCCGCGAAACAGCAATGATGGCTGCAACCAAAAAATGGCTGGGCGTTGTGGCGGGCGCCTGTGGTCCCAGCTACTTGGGAGGCTGAGGCAGGAGACTCCCTCGAGCCCAGGAGTTGGAGGTTGCTATGAGCTCTGATGCCATGGCAGTCTACCCAGGGGGATAGCTTGAGGCTCCGTCTCAAAAAAAAAAAAAAAGAAAGAAAAACAAACTTTCTTCCAGTCCCATATTCTCTAGGTATCCTCTCATTTTTCTCTTCTCTTCTGCTTTGAATACTCTTGAACACTTTCAGTGCTGGCTTATTGGCATCTCTGTAAAAACAACTTTAGTGTTTATCACTGGTGAGTTTCACGTTACTATATCCAGTAAGAACATTTTAGCCTTCATCAATGCACACATACCAGTGGAGAATGAAAGAAAAAGAAGATAATACAGAGAGGAAACAAAGTAACTCAAGTTACTTTTAGGAAGTTTGAGAATAGAGTAAAGACATACATGGCCTAATACTAGACCCTGTCAGGAACCAGGCTGCCCTTAGGACTGACTCTTTTTCTCTCTCAGTGGCTACATAATCTCTCTGTTATGGAATATTGCTTCCTTTTACATATCCATTCTAACCCTGTCTCTGTTGTTTTATTTGCTTATAATTTCTGGTTCTTCATAATTTCAGCTGGAATGTAGCCCATTATGGCCTTTTGTCTCTCTCCTTGATATAATCAAGATGAGTTAGTTTATTCTAATTGCTTCATTTTCTTGGTGTTATTACTTAAAATTTTACAGAGTTAATTTTATTAGTCTAGTTAATCATTTCTATCAGGCCATTTCATAGGTGATTAAAGCTGACTCAATCCATAGCCTGGCATCATTTATGAATTTCCCTGGATAATCCTGAGAAAAATCCAGTGTCAATTTCTACTTTTGGATTTCAGTAAAATCCAAATGGTATGGGTTAAGGAATGCATCACAGGTTAGGAAGAGAAGGGCCAGGAGAGGACCTGAGTCTGAAGAGGATGACAAATTAAGTCTAATGGGAAACACAGGATTAAGGAAATCAAAGAAGTGAAGGGGTTTATTTTGTTTTTAAAATGTCAAAAAATTGAACATAGAAGGAGAATAGGAAATGATTGAAACAAAGAGAGTTAATTTTCTTAAAGTAGTGTAAAGGTGGCTAAACATGGGATTCCAAAGTACAGGAAGATAGACTGGCCTTGTTATAAGACAGTTACCTCTCCCTTTGAAGAAGAAAGGAAGGTTAAAGAAGAAAGGAAGAGTGTGATTCGGGTGAATCTGAAAGTAGGGGAACCTGCCTGCTAGCATACTTTATGAGTAGGTAGCTAGGAGAACTGCCTGGAAAAGAGGTAAAGATTTCCAATAATTTCTGAGGAAAATTCAAATAATTACTGAGGAACCTGACAAGTAGGAATATGATGAAATGATTATTTTCCATTGCATAGGTTAAAAAAAGATGAATGATTAGATTAGTTCCAAGATAAAATGTATTTAGGTTGTGACATGGTAGAGTTAATGCATGCCCCCCCCCACATTTGTTTGGTTCAACCATGTTTTCATTCTGTTCTTCCATACTTTTATTTTGTAGGTCTTGATGACTGTTTGCAGCAGTATATTAAGAATTTTGAGAGGGAAAAGATCAGTGGAGACCAGCTGCTGCGCATTACACACCAGGAACTAGAAGATCTGGGGGTAAGCCGCATTGGCCATCAAGAACTGATCTTGGAAGCAGTTGACCTTCTGTGTGCATTGGTAAGGGCATAAACTGGTGGTGAAAAGGGAAACTTCTCTTTTGACTCTTTTTTTCCTTTTGTTCCTTTTCCTTCAATTCTCTTAATAATTTAAATATAATTCAGAAGAAAAAAACCTGATTCTCAACCGTGTGTGGTATTTTCCTCCTTCCTGGAATTTGTTACATTAGTATCAAATGGCAGATTAAAGAGGCTTGTAATTCAACTGGTGACATTACATTTAGCCACTTGAGAAACATAAGTTAGAGATTGCCAGGGAAGTTCTGACAGCAACATTTGGGATATATAATTGTATACGGTCACTTCTAAAAGTTTTAACTTAGTGTTACAAATACAAAGTAATCCTGTTTTAGGAAAATTATCCCCAAAGTAATCAAATTATTTGAGTTCCCTTTATGTATACATCCAATAAAAATTAAATATGGTACACTGTATAGTTACTTCTTTAGGTTAAAGAACAGTGAATACTTAGACAAGAAAAACCAATATCAAAATAATCTTCCTGCAGATTCCATAATATGTTGAATATTTTAAGAGGAACATGGAAGATTTTTGGATATTAGGTAAGATGACCAATCTTATGGTTTTAAATTATTCCAATTATTCACGAGGAAGGCCAGAGCTATAAAGAGAAAGAATTTAAACTGTTTAATGTGACAATCTAGGTTTCAATCTTGGCTCAGTCAGTTACTGACACTTGTGGGGAAATAATTTCACTATGGTCTTAGTGTTTTTAATGTGGAGATAATAACAACTACTTTGTGTTGTGCAAAATAAATGAGACAGTGTTCGTATAGTGCCTAATTCAGTGCCTGGCACAATATGCATTCAATAATTAGTAACTGTCATTGAGAGGATAATGATTAATAAGAAATGAGGAGATAATTGAACACAATTCTATTCAAGAGTCAGTTAATAGACTCAGCACTGTGTTGTCAGATGTGAATAAGACCTAGTTCCTGCCCTCTTGGAAAAGCTAGCGAGGAAGAATGACATATAAATAATTACAATACTGTATGGTAATTGCTAAAATAAAAGCATGAGCTAAATATTATGGGAGCACAGAGAAGAAAAAATGAGTACCTTTGAGATAGATGCAAAAGAAGTGATAATTTGAGCAACATATTGGAAGATGAGCATGTATGCAGTAGGTAGAAGAAAAGAATTTCAAGTAAACACAACACATACACAGGCACGTGGAAAAAGAGCATTCGTAGTGTGCTTTAAAAATAGTAAGCTATTTGGGATGACAAAAATAGGCAAGAAACAGCGCCAGGAAAATTGGGAAAACTGGGGCCAGACTATAAAGTGCCTTAACATGATGTTTGTACTTCCCAGTGTAAGTACTGGAGAACCTTCCAAGAATGATCAAATACTTGTTTTAAAATGGTAACCAATGCTAGTGAAAGGGTTGGAATGATGTGGGAGTAAATCGAAGGCAATAACAACAATTGGGAAATATTTGAAGTAATCTCCATAAGTGATTAATGAGTAGGACTTGAACTAGGGGTATGCATCAGGAATAGAAAATATCTAGTGAACATGAGGGGTCAGATAAAGGAGTTGAGAAAGATTCCTTTCTGTTTTCTAGCTACAGAGATAGAATATATGATTTTGTAATAATTAAGGGATTAAATTCATAGAAAAAGAGATCACTTAGAGAGGGCCTGTGGAATATAAAAACAAAGGATGCAGCTTGAGATGTGGTTTAGGAAGAAGAAAAGAAGGCTTACAGAGTGGTCCTAAAATAAGGTGACCAGATGTCCTGCTTTTGGGGGGACAGTCCCAATTTTTAACAATTTGTCCTGCATCCCGCGGCATTTTTAAAAAGTCCCAATTTTTGGAAAGAATGCATGACAAGCTAGGGAACAGCGGGAGAATGGGAAGGGAATATACGGTTTTCCGCTGCTGAAAAGGTTAATGTAACTCCATTTGGGAATGAAGAGGTTAATGTAACTTCATTTGGAAATGAAAAGGCTAATGTAAACTCCTACTCCCTCCTGGGCAAGGTGCCTACTCCCCTTCTGGGAAAGCCAGAGGAGACTGGCTCCCTCCCTTGCTTCTAGGCAAGGACAATTAGCTCAGAAAGAGCCAAACTGTCTGGAACAAACAAGTAGCTCCTCCCTCTAAAGTAAGGTGACCAGACATCCCACTTTTGGCAGGATAGTCCTGATTTTTAACAATTTGTCCTGCGTCCTGCAGCATTTTAAAAAAGCCCCGATTTTTGGAAAGAATGCACGACAAGCTAGGGAACACGGGAGAACAGGAAGGGAATATACGGTTTTCAGCTGCCATGTGGCTGTTTCACCGGGATATGCATTTTATATTATTTTTGTTAATTTTATAATGTTAAACTTTAATAATAACAAATAATTGTTGAGAACTGATTATCGAGAACTGCTTATCAAAGTTTGCATTGTTGTCAGGCC
>CAUYQV010126484.1:0-15528 GCA_963574575.1 Galagoides demidoff | reverse complement strand
CTGCAACCAAAAAATGGCTGGGCGTTGTGGCGGGCACCTGTGGTCCCAGCTACTTGGGAGGCGGAGGCAGGAGACTCGCTTGAGCCCGGGAGTTGGAGGTTGCTGTGAGCTGTGATGCCATGGCCCTCTACCCAGGGGGATAGCTTGAGGCTCCGTCTCAAAAAAAAAAAAAAAAAAACATTTTAGATACATAGTAGTACATGGAACAGAGGAATATTATACAGCCATTTAAAAACATGCCTGTACATAGTAATGGTATGGGCAAATGCTTATAACATTGAGATGGTAGTACTATCTCTAAGTTTACAAAAATGTGTTTGTAGATGTGATGTATATAAACAGGCAAAAACTGGATATATACCAAAATATTAAGTGATGTGATTGTTTTTAATGTTCTTATTTATATTTTTATATATTCTAATTATTAAAACAATGAACACGTATTTATATTTACAATCAGGAAAACGGACCACAGTCCTATTAGAGTGTCAGGTTAGATTTAAATTATTTTCTACTATTCTATTATATCGTGGAAACCCAGAGTAGTATGAGGTTGGGACGGGACATAACCCAAGGCCAGTGCTCAGGGGTCTCCTGCTACCGGAAAATAAAGGAGGGGACATAATTCAGGAGAGATTTTTAAATTTCTAAGATAATGCTATGAGCAAGTTCATATTAAAACATAAAAATTCAGATAAACTAAATAATTTGTAAAAATATTATAAATTGTCAATATTGATTCAAGAAGGAATTTCTAAAAACCAATCTAAATAAATTAAATCAATAGTAACAAGTGGTTATTCTGCCACCATCACTCCCCAAAGAAAATACCAGACCTAGAAGGTTTCTCAGGCCAATATTATCAAACCTACAAGAAACAGACTTTTTCAGAGACTAAAACAAAATGGGGGGGGGGGGGGAGCAAGAGGCTACTAGTCTAATTTTATGAGGCTAATCCTAGTATCCTGAAACACTGGAAAAGAATAAAATAAAATTTTAGATTGACACTTTTTATTAAAATACTAGGTAAAAATACAAGCAAACTGAATCCAGTAGTGTATGGAACACACACAGACAGTGCACGATGACCAGGAAGGGCAGGAACACACACAGACACTCCACGATGACCAGGAAGGGTGGGGACACACAAAGACACTCCACAATAACCAGGAAGGGCGGGAACACACACAGACACTCCACAATGGCCAAGAAGGGCGGGAACACACACAGATACTCCACAATGACCAGGAAGGGCAGGAACAGACACTCCACGATGGCCAGGAAGGGCAGGAATGCACACAGACACTCCACGATGACCAGAAGGGTGGGAACACACACAGACAGTGCACAATGACCAGGAAGGGCAGGAACAGACACTCCACAATGACCAGGAAGGGTGGGAACACACACAGACACTCCACAATGACCAGGAAGGGAAGGAACACACACACACACTCCACAGTGACATGAAGGGAAGGAACACACACAGATACTCCACAGTGACATGAAGGGTGGGAACACACACAGACACTCCACGATGATCAGGAAGGGTGTGTTCCTGAATGTAAGTATTCTGGCTTAACATCAGAATACCCACTAATGAAACCCATCATATTAAAGGAGAAAAATCAGAAGCAGAGAGAGCATTACAAAACACTAAGTCATGATTGAAACAAACACAACCTACAGAACATCATTAACCTGATAGGAAGCCATTGTCACAATCCCATAGTATCACACTTAGTGGTGAAATAATAGAAGCCATCCCATAATCAGGAGCAAGACAGTATTATTACCTCTGGTCAGCACTATAGGGATCTCAGCCAACATTACCAGGCAAGAAAAATAAAATTCTTTTTTTGAGACGGAGCCTCAGGCTATCCCCCTGGGTAGAGTGCCATGGCTTCCCTGCTCACAGCAACCTCCAACTCCTGGGCTCAAGCAAGTCTCCTGCCTCTGCCTCCCAAGTAGCTGGGACCACAGGCACCCGCCACAACGCCTGGCCATTTTTTGGTTGCAGCCATCATTGTTGTTTGGCGGTCCGGGCTGGGGATTCGAACTGGCCACCTTAGCTGTACGTGGCTGGCGCCTTAGCTGATTGAGCCACAGGTGCCGAGCCTAGAAAGATAATTCTTTAGGCGCCTGCTTGAAACCAGTAGCTTCAGCAAACTGCTGGCCTTGATTCAGAATAATATTTTCTTTTAAAATTCAATCTAATTCAAATTGAGGGGGAAGGGGATTTCTGTGCTCCCAACAGATGGGCATAGTGTGAAGATGTACAGCACACCTGCTGGGTGTGAGACATAACTCCACCAGGGGATCCTTACCTAACACTGTAACCTCATCATTTGTACTCTCATGTTAATCTGAAATAAATAATAATAATATTTTCTTTTCTCTAGCTTACTTCAAGAATACAGTATATGATAACATATAACAGACAAAGTATGTATTAATTGACTGTTTATGTTATTGGTAAAGCTTTCAGTCAACAGTAGACTATCCATCGTTAAGTTTCAGGGAGAGTCAAAAGTTATGTATAGATTTTCATAGAGGGGTGGAGGGATAGCACCCTAACTACCACATTGTTCCTGATTCAACTATAATTACCAAATCCAATGTCATAAAGCTTCTCCCCTATGTTTTCTTCTAAAAGGTTTTTTAGTTTTATGTCTTACATTTAGATCACTGATACATTTGGGGTTAATTTTTGTATATGGTGTTAGATAAGAATTCAACTTTATTCTTTTGTATGTGGATATCTATTGATGCCAGCACCATCTGTTGAAAAGACTATTCTTTCCTCATTGGTTTTAGAGCTCTCGTCAAAAATCATTTAACCATATGTAGGAGGGTTTATTTCTGGGTTCTCTAGTCTATTCCATTGGCCTATATGTTTGTCTTTCTGCCAGTACCACCCTGTTTTGATTATTGTGGTTTTGTTGTAAGTTTTGAATCAGGAAGTGTGAGTCCTTTAGCTTCGTTAGTCTTTTTCAAGATTGCTTTGGCTATTTGGGGTCCCTTGAGATTTCACATGAATTTTAGAATGAGATTTTTCTATTTGTGCAAGAACATATCTTTGGGACTTTGATAGAGATTGCATTGAATTTGTAGATCACTTTGGTTAATACTGACATCTTCACAATGTTTAAATCTTCCAGTTCATGAACATGAAATATGTGACCATTTATTATGTCTTCTCTCATTTTTTTCAGCAATGTTTTGTAGTTTTCTTTGTACAAGTCTTTCACCTCCTTAGTTAAATTAATTCCTTTTTTTTTCATTTTAGCAGTGTTTAATGAAAGTTGCATATAAGATTATTTTATTCCTGCATCTCCCCAATTGTTTCTTCCTTGTACTTGCCCTTTTCCTTTCTTATTTGGCAAGATTTGGCTTTTCATTCAAGAATCTTTTTGTGATCTTTGTCCAGTTTAAGCCCAGTAATAACCACCTTGCTGGGGTGAATGCCCACATGGACAGTTGTGCCATTAGCCTTTTCCCGCTGCACCCGCTCAGTGTAGATGACATATTTCTTCCTGTAAACCTGGACTACTTTACCAATCTGCTGACCTTTATAATGCCCCTGGAACCTGAACTTCATCATCATTTCAGATGGGCATGGATTGAACATTGTACTTCTGTACTCAGCTCTTTGGAAAGAGGGGAAGACATAATCTTCCTGCAAATGTGGGAAGGTGCATTGAAATGTCTTTTGCGGTTCTTGCTTCGGTCTGAAGTCACAAAGGGATTGAACTTCATTTTGGCCACTGCCTCTCCCAAATTAATTCCTGAGCATTTTATTCTTTGTGATATAAATGCAACTGTTTTTGTGATTTCTTTTTTTTTTTTTTTTTTTTTTTTGCAGTTTTTGGCCAGGGCTGGGTTTGAATCCACCACCTCCAGCATATAGGGCTGGTGCCCTAGTCCTTTGAGCCACAGGCTCCGCCCATTTTTGTGATTTCTTCTTCAGATTGCTCATTGTTCATTTATAGAAATACAACTGATTTTTTGGCTCGGCGCCTTAGCTCAGTGGTTAGTGTGCCAGCAGGTTTGAATCCAGCTCAGGCCAGGCCTGCCAAACAACAATGACAACTACAAAAAATAGCTGGGCATTGTGGTAGGCGCCTGTAGTCCCAGTGACTTGGAGGTTGAGGCAAGACAATCGCTTAAGCCCAAGAGTTTGAGGTTGCTGTGAGCTGTGATGCCACAGCACTCTACCCAGGGTGATATAGTAAGACTATGTCTCAAAAAAAAAAAAAGCAACTGATTTTTATGCGAGTCTAGTGCCTTTTTAAACTGAGTTTTGAGAGGCCAGGTGCAGTGGCTCACATCTGTAATCCTAGCACTCTGGAAAGCTGAGGTGGGAGGATTGCTTGAGCTGAAGAGTTTGAAACCAGCCTGAGCAAGACCAAGACCCTGTCTCTACTAAAACCAGAAAAAACTAGCTGGGTGTGGTGGCACATGTCTGTAGTCCCAGCTACTCCAGAGGCTGTGAGTTTGAGTTTGCTGTGAGCTATGATGACACTACAGCACTCTACCCAGGGCAACTGAGTGAGACTCTGTCTCAAAAATAATAAATAAACAAATAAACAAACTGACTTTAAATTAATTTCTTTGTTTTTACTTCCACATTTTCCTTCATTTCCTGATGTACCTGCTGCTACCAATTCCTGAGAAGGCCACTTGAAACTGTCTCACAAGATTACTGGTGTTCTGTTCATTTGCAGAGGTTGTTTTCTATTCTTTTTTTCTCCCTGTGTTGCATTTTTATCTTTTCTATTGTTACATCTTTAATTAATAACATTTCTTCTGTAGTGCCTAATCTGCTGTTAATCCTGTCCTTTATACTTTTCCTTTTAGACATTACATATTTCATTTCTGGAAGTTAGAGTTGGGCCCTTTTTATATCTATCTCCCCTTATCATGCTCATACTTCCTCTACTTCTTCAACATATGAAATATATATTTTAATAGCTGTTTTGATGTCCTTGTATACTAATTTTGATGTTCCTGTATACTAATTCTATTGCCTGTTTATTTCTGGATCTGTCCCATCTGCACATCTGGATGTGACTTGGCATTGCCTTCTTTTAGAGTTGCTGAAATATATCTGGGACCGTAACAACTGAAGAAGGAGAACAAAGCACCTGCTGGGGTGCCCAGGGCTTATTTCTGGGCCCTCTTCTAGTCTCTGTCTACATGCTGTACTTGAGCAACCCCATCCCAGTCTCTTGGCTCTAAATAACCCCTATATACTGATGTTTCCAAAACCTACATTTCCAGCTCTGGCCTCACCTGGAACTCCACACTATACATACACCTGTCTACATGATAAACCCCTCAAAGGCCTCATAATGATCTCAAATCAACATGTCCAAAGAAAAGCTGCTGATTTCTAGCTATCAGCATCCCCTAGTTTTCCCTTTTTTCAGTTAATGGCACCATGAGCCACCCAGTTACTCAAAACAAAAATCGAGAGCTACTATCTCCAATATAGTAGCTACTTACCACATGTGGCTATTTAAATTTAAATAAATTTTTTTAAAATGTCAGTTTCTCAGTTTTACTAGCCACATTTAAAGTACTCAACAGCCACCTATAGCTAGTAGCTACCACATTATACAGTAAGATACCGAACATATCCATCAACACAGAACATTCTACTGGATAGCACTTCTCTAGAGAGCTTGCTATTGGTTCCTCATTCCCTCACCTCCTACAATTAATCCATTAACAAGTCCAAGTCCTAATGGGACTTTTTCATCCCCTTCTCTCCAACAAACTTCCACCACTCTGTTCTATGCCACTATCATCTTTCACCTGAACCATCAAAACCACTTGTTAATTACCCTAGTCCTAATCTTACCCACCTATAACCATTTGTTCATTTCTTAAGTTCTGCCTGGTGAGATGAGAGCCAGTGAGGTTGCTTGCAGTTTCCTGGCATGTTCTTAAAAACAACAGGCTCTCCCTGCTCCTCTAGCCCAGCCTCAGCCATCATGCCTGTTAGAGCAGCAGGGAGTGGAGGTAACGCATTATGGGCAACCAAATAGAAGGAGTCTGGGTCTCTGACATAGTATGCAGTTTTCCATCACAGTGAAACCTAATTTAACTAATACAGCTTTCCACGACACTTAGAAGAAAATTTAAAGTCCTTACCAGGATAATCTCCTCTACTCTCCCCTCACTCACCATGCTGCAACCACTCTGGCTTTCTTTCTGCTGCAACCACTCTGGCTTTCTTTCTGCTGCTTCAACACAGCAAGCTTCTTCTTCCTCTGGGGCTTCTTCACTTAGTTCTCTCTCAGCCTGGGATGATCTTCTTCAGATCTCCTCGTGACTGATTCCTTTTTATTATTCAGTTCTTAGCTTAAACGTCACTGTTTTGGAAATGGTTCCCCTCAAAGACTCAATTTAAAGGACCTAATAAGTCGTTCTCTTTTCCAAGACTTGACTTTAATTCCCTGCATATAATTTATCACTAACTGATGATTCTTCAATTTGTTTTGTGTCTGCTTCTCCCCCCCCCCCCACCAAAGTGTAAGCTCCACTAGGGATAGGAATTAGGGTTAGTTCACTGTTGCGCTTCCAGGGTCTAAGACGTCCTTGAAACCTAGTAGACACTCAATGTGTATATAAAATGAATAATTGAATACTATTCTACCTTGTATGGTGGTTAAAAGCAGGATTTCTAAATTCAGGAGACTCGGAATTCAAATCCTGGGCCACATATCTGTTGTGTGATCTTTTGCAAGTTGTTGAACATAAAACTGTTTAAAATGAGGATTCCACCTATGGTGTGGGTAGGAAATAATGAAATAGTGTTAATAAAGCACTCCTGCTCCCTTTCTCCCTTGAGGGTTCTCTTCTTTCCCCTCCTCCCTCGGCCCCGCTTGCCACATCTCTTCTGCTTTGTGTGCCACTTTGCACAGTCTCAAACAGGTCTTTTAAATTTGGCGGGAATTAACATCATTTGTCTGGAGGGTGAGAGTTGCGCATGAGCGGGACACCTCCTCTGAGTCTCTCCCGCTAACTTTGCAGCTTTGACAGCCAATCAGAGTTAACGTCAGAGACCTAGTGCCCAGGTCTTACCAATCCAAACAGGGAAGCGGGCCTTAGTGGAGGAGGTGGTGAGAGGGGGCGGGGACAAGCAAAGGGCATACAGAATTCTCGCGGCTCGGGCATCTGCCGGCCAATGGGAGAGACCAGAAGTCTTAAGGCTGTGGGGCGTGGTTTTAGTGGCTCCAGCAACCGGGGACCGTCCCAGGTCAGACCAATCAGAGTAAGGAGGTAGGAGAAGACTAGCCAATTATCGTGCAGAACAGGCGAGGTGGGGCGGTGTGCGAGGGGGTGGTGGAGTCTCGCGCGGAAGCCACCGGCTTCTGTCACGGGAGCCGGGATTGCGAAGGCGGCTGAGGAGGCGGGAAGGTAGCAGTGGTTGAAGGGGCATTGGCTGATTTGCGGGAAGACCGTAAGCAGCAATGGTGATGGCGGCGAAGAAGGGCCCAGCCCCGGGTGGCGGGGCCGGCGGGGGGAAGTCAGAGGCGGAGGCGGCCTCAGAGGTGTGGTGCCGCCGAGTCCGGGAATTGGGCGGCTGCAGCCAGGCTGGGAATCGCCACTGCTTCGAGTGCGCCCAGCGCGGGGTCACCTACGTGGACATCACCGTAGGCAGCTTCGTCTGCACCACCTGCTCCGGCCTTCTGTGAGTGGACCGAGGAGAGGCGGAGGGTCGCCTTAGGGAGATCTTGGAGAACCGGGGCGGACGGGGAGGTCCAGGCTCTGAGAGGTGAGGGAAGGGAGCCGAGGTGGGAGGCGGCGGGGAGGCCAGGAGACACTCGCCCGCTGCGGTAAGGGGGTCGCCTACTGCGAAGGTGTCCTGGGGAAGGGAAAGAAGATGAGACTGGAGTCGTATTGCGGAGGGAAGTATGACGTGAAGGACACCCAGAAAGGAATGGAGAAACTCCTTGAGGGAGGCAAGGCGAACTGCAAGTGTGGAGGGAGAAAGTGTGGAGAATTTAAGGGAACTCAGTGAGGTGGGGTGTGGGGATTTAAAGGGCCAGAAAATGACATACGCTTTTAAAGGGAAATTTATGTGGGTGGAAAGCAATAAAGGAAAGATGTAGGGAAAGCTGGCTTCAAAATGAAAGAGTACCTTTCTACCTTCTGTCCCTCCTGGAGCATGAGATGCAGAAACAAGTTGAAAATAGGTAAATTAACCGTGGCTGACAGCCTAGAGATAGTGGCAGGTAAGGAGCCATGGTCCAGAGTTCAGGTGCAGATCCTTATCTTACAGGGATTTGGAATGCTACCCAGAGGGTAGACTTAGGAAATCTAAGAGAATAGAGCCAATGGGTTACCCTGGTAGAGAGCTTAACTTTTGCGAAGGGAATCTGGATGAGCCATCCTTAAGTGTAATCAGCACCTTTAAGCTCCTTATTGCCATGGATGGATCCTGGTGGTAGCATCTGGTAAACTTTCTAGTTTGGGGGTGGGGGAGACCTTTGTTTTATAATCTGCAATGCTGTTGTTGGCACCTACACTGTATTTGGGCATGCCAGAGCTAATTTAGAGCCACAGTTCTAGCCCAGATTCCTGGTTATATAGTAACCTGGTATCATGATTAACATCTGATACCAGTCCTGGATCTCTGTTTTTTGTTTGTCAGGGGATGTATTTTGACTTTTTTTTTTTTAGCATTATGTTAAGACACTATTGTTTTTGTTTTGTTTTTAAGGAGGAAAGCTTTCCCTGTTCTAATACCTTTAGGAGCCAAAGAGCAAGCAGTATTGTTCTTGGTTGACAGATGGGAGAACAGAAGCAAAGAGAGGTTTAGTAAGTTATCTGGTGCCACATGGGGGTTGTTGTTTTCAGCACTTATTGCTTGATGTTGCTTATGATCATGGCAGACAAGAAATGGGGATCTAGGTCTCCTAAGATACAGTTTGGAATTATTTCTCTACTTGATTTTTAATTCCTTTGCCAATCTCCTATGTTCTGATCAACCACATTTGTGGGTTGTAAGGAGGAACTCAACTTTGATCTAAGTAAAAGCCTGTGTGGCTCTTGGGATAATGATCTAGAACCCAAACAGGAATGTGCCATACGTTGAGATAGTGACTCAAATGAAGCAAGACAGTAGAGACTTGAGTTTGGGGCAAATGTTCTGAGGCAAAAGGAAGCAAAGCTTAAGAGTATTTATGGTATAAAGTAGAAAGATAAAGAGCAGATTCCTGAGGATCCTGTTATAGAAAGGAAAATCTAATTAGAGTTTGGAGAGAAGTAAAGGGGAGCAGGGGAATAAAACTGATGGTCTATCAGGTCCTAGGATGAAAATTTTAGGGAAGAGTAGTAACTCATTCCCCCAGTTAGTGGCAATGGCATGAAAGATAAAACTCAAAGTATCCCACAGATAACATTTTTCTTCTATAATGAATATCCCTCAATTAGGACAGAAGGAAGGCCAAGGTATCTGGGACACATTAAAAACCTGGTTTCTTTTACTTGAAAAATTAACTCCTTAAATATCAGTGCACAATTTACAAAACTTTACCAGTTTTCCCTATTCACTATTGTTGATCTCAATGAAAAGTCAGATACCTATTATCTGGCATACACTGGATGGAGGTGGCTGATTGATTAGTGAGTTTAGGATTAATACGGAAGTACCCCCAAGAGAACTGGCTCAGTATGAGGATATATGTACCTCAGACTAGGTGGGGGTTTCTCTCTTTAGGAATGTAAAAGACCAAGTAGAAGGACTCTACTAGCCTTTTTTTGGTTTCACAAAATTCTGGAAAAGACATTTTTGCTTAGTATTTTGGTAACCCATACTGAGGGTTTTTTTGTTTGTTTTTTGAGAGAGAGAGAGAGTTTCACTATGTGGTCCCTGGTAGAGTGCCATGGTGTCATAGCTTATAGCAACCTTAGGCTCCTGGGCTCAAGCGATTCTCTTGCCTCAGCCTCCCAAGTAGCTGGGACTATAGGCAACTGCCACAATGCCCAGCTATTTTTAAAGATGGGATCTTGATCTTGCTCAGGCTGGTCTTGAACTCGTGAACTCAGACAGTCTTCCCGCCCTGGCCTTCCAGGGTCTGGGATCACAGGCAAGAGCCACTATAACCAGCCTCTGAGTTTTATTTTACTTCATAGCACTTTTCAATTCCTGAGTGATTCTTGAGGGGTTAGACTTTAGGGAACATATTTGGTGGTTGGGAAATGAGAAGTTAGGCCAACCATTTGTTAGCAGGAAATGACAGTATAGTAAAAAATCAAGAGTTTAGGCCAACATGGAACTATAAGCATGTTGAACTTGTAAGGAGATAAATATCAAGAGTAACTCTACAAGAAAGAGTTTCCCAGGCTGTGACTATCTGCCTGGGTTCTGGCAGTACTTTTCATTTGCTAGTTGGAGTTCTAGTTAGCATGGACAAGGGCAAGGCGTATAAACCTTTTAAAGCAGCCTTAACAAACTACCTGTGTCCCGTGGAGGTACTGTGGAAGGGCTGGGAGCTGGCAAGTGGGGCATAGGCAGAATGTGTAAGGTAAGAGATGCTTACAGCTGGCTGCAAAGAGGGGAGAGAGCCCACAGAGTTCAGCAGACAATAGAGAGACCTGGCTTTGTGGTGGCATGTAAATCAATGAGCATCTTAAGTCCACATGGTTGAATGCCCATAGATTAGAATTTTGTGTTAGTGGGAAGTGAAAATTGTGGGAGGTCAACAGCCTGCACATTCATTCATTCATTGGTTCCTTTAGCAGATACTTTCGGTGCTTATCAATTCCCAGATACTATTTTAGGCACAAAAATAGTAGATATGGAGATATGATAATGACTAAGTCCATGTGTTCATGTAACTTACATCTTAATGGAGGCCGAGGTCTATAAGTAAATCATCCTACATATAATTGTAAGTGGTGATAAGTGCTATGAAATAAAATAAAGCTCAGTATGGATAAAGGAGTGGTGGGAACTCATATTGAAATATGATACAAAGGGAAGAAATATTCTATGTTAAAATGAAGAAGATACTAAGGGAGAAAAATGAAATAAACTTAGCACCATAGCCAGAGAAAGGATACAGCAAGATGTCTTTATTTTTAAAGACCAGCATTCTGTTTGCTGTGTTACAAATATGTCCACTTCTTTAGGGGATGGAGTCTTCTGAGAGCAGTGAACAAAGTTACCAGAGTTCCCAGCTGGTGCGTTGGCTAAAAGCAAAGTTGATTATTCCAGCCAAAGTTGAATTTCCCAAGATCTGAAGAAAAATACACATTTTAATATTGGTGGGTGGGTGTGACTGTGCTTTCACTCCAGTGTGTATGAGCTCATTCTCACTCTCTCCTTTTTAATGAGAAATATTTTCTCAGCTGTAGCAAAAAACTGCAGCATCAGTGTGAGGACCTCAGAGAGACACTGCTAGTTTCTGCAGTTTCTAAATTTACATATGTACTGCCACAGTTGTAGGTCCCACGTTTGACCTAGTTTTATTCATTTGGTTTTCTTCCAGTACCTAATTTTCTTAACCTAGATATGTATCTGTTTAATTTCCCCAACAACACATATGCTTAATTGTTATGATTCTAACTCTTCTACTGGAGGATGAATCTGCCATTAGAATCTTAAGATGGGATAACGATTGCCACTAAAAAGCATCTATTTCCAAAGCAGTTCTTTCAATGTTTTTTCTTATTCTGGTTTAGCTGAATTCCTCTATGAGTAAACCACTCATCTTTATAAAGGAAATGGACATTGAGGCCTGAGATCTCATTGACATCAGAGATGGAAAATGGACACTAACTCTGACACCCAAGTTTTTCAGCAAAGTATTGGCGAGCTTCCTTCACCTTGCTGTTTGGCTCCATCCTTTAATCTATCATCCCTCAGGTCTTGTTTCTTCTACTTCTGCCCAACTTTACTATAATAATGAGAGTCAGAATTAGGGTAGGCAGAGCTCTGGGCTGGGTGTTAAGAGAAGTGCTTGGGGGCTGGGCAAGGTGGCTCATGCCTGTAATCTTAGCACTCTGGGAGGCCGAGGCAGGTGGATTGCTTGAGCTCAGGAATTCAAGACCAGCCTGAGCAAGAGGGAGACCTTGTTTCTAAAAATAGCCAGGTGTTGTGGCAGGCACCTGTAGTCGGAGCTACTCAGGAGTCTGAGGCAAGAGGATCACTCAAGCCCAAGAGTGTGAGGTTGCTGTGAGCTGTGATGCGAAAGCACTCTAATGAGGATGGCAAAGTGAGACTATGTCTCAAAAAAAAAAAGCTTGACAACTCTTTTTTTGAACAAGTTCCTATCCTACCTGTACCTTAGTTTTTCTGTCTTGCTAAGTAGTGGCTCCTAGTTGAAGCATTTTTATTTCCATGGAAGGAACGGTGTAGTATATTATTCAATAATTCAGTACTTTTCCATCTGTCTAGGTTGGAGAGATACCTGTGTACCTTGCCCCTATTTTAGTTCCATCTTCTCCTCCCTTGTCTTTCATATTTACCTCTGCCAGGCAGAGTTTGACAGAGTTTTACTAAATTACAGATTTATGCACTTTATTATAAGGGGCCCATGAACCACTTGAGAAACCCCTGAGAAAGTAATAAAATTACCATAGGATGAGAAGTTTCAGGGGAAGGAAAAAAATATAAACAAGGATTGAGATTGGGACTATAGAAGAGGGCAGCTAATGATGTTATTAGTGCTCCTCCTGACTCTAATCAAGAGGAGTAGTTTATCATAGCTACTGAGGAAGAATAAAGGAAATGAGTTGAAGCAGAATTTAGATTAGGAAGAGATTTCCTAAAATGAGTGAAATTGACCCTGTAGCAGGGTAATAGGAGAGTTTAGAGTTCCTAGTAGAGATCTATCTTTCCTTCCTTCCTTCCTTTCTTTCTCTTTCTCCCCCTCCCTCCCTCTCCCTCTCTTCCTCTTTCTCTTTCTTGTTCTTTCTTTCTCCCTCTCTCTCTTTCTTGACACATAGTTTCATTTTATCACCCTCAGTGGAGTGCTATAGTTCGCAGCAACCTCAACTCTTGGGCTTAAGCAATCCTCTTGCCTCAGCCTCCCAAGTAGGAGACTTTTCTTGGTGATGTTTGAGTCCAAAATAAAAGCTAAATGGGTTTAGTTATACCCTGCTCAGATGCAGAGAAGTGGAATCCCAGGAGCAAAGAAACACAATCTGGAGTGTATGAATTTGAACACAAATATTCAAAGGCAAGGAATTCCCCAGTCCATATTTGGCACAAATAAGAGAACTTGGGTGCTAGGTGGAACTGGTTTTTTTCCATTGTTGACCTGGCAGAACCTTGTTATCTAAGGAGCTGAACAGGTTTGATGCTTTTATGAAGTAAGAAACAAAAAATTGGGCCAGCTAAAGGGTGATGACCACAGAAAAACAAAAGATGGAAATTTTTTGTGGAAATAATGGTATGCTCAATAGAATCAGAGGACTCATCCTTGTCCCCCCCCCCAAAAAAAAAAAAGAATCAAAGATCAAATGGGGAGAAGGAAGAGCAAGAAAGTGAAAAAACTGGCTCGGCGCCTGTGGCTCAATCGGCTAAGGCGCCAGCCACGTACACCTAAGGTGGCGGGTTCGAATCCCCAGCCCGGGCCCGCCAAACAACAATGATGGCTGCAACCAAAAAATGGCCAGGCGTTGTAGCGGGCGCCTGTGGTCCCAGCTACTTGGGAGGTGGAAGCAGGAGACTCGCTTGAGCCCGGGAGTTGGAGGTTGCTATGAGCTGTGATGCCATGGTACTCTACCCAGGGGGATAGCTTGAGGCTCCGTCTCAAAAAAAAAAAAAGAAAGAAAGTGAAAAAACTGGGTAGACTTTAGTATCTACACATAAAACTGGCTTTACTGGCTGAATAATTCAGAGTACTTCAAATGCCCTTTAGGTGCCCTGTGTAAAAGAAACTGAAGTAGATGAAGACAACATGGCTGGCTAGGGGCATGAGTCCTAGCAATGTACTTTTTGTTTGTTTGTTTTTTAAGAGACAGGGTCTCACTCTGTTGCCCAAACTGGAGTGCAGTTTCATGATCATAGCTCACTGCAACCTCCACATCCTGGGCTTAAGCCATCCAACCTCCTAAGTAGCTGGGACTGCGGGTGCATTCCACCATGACCAGCTTATTATTTTATTTTTGTAAATATGGAGTCTCACTGTGTTACACAGTTTAGTCTCAAACTCCTGGGCTCAAGTGAGCCTCCTGCCTCAGCCTCCCAAAGTGCTGGGTTTATAGGTGTGATCTGCATCCAGTTGTATTTGCTTTCAATTAGAAAAACTTGCTCTGTTCTAAGAAAGTAAATTTATCTCTGTATTTCCTCAGTACCTCCTGGTTAGAAATAACAAAATGTATTTGCAGAATAACTGATGGGCAGTGCCTTCTGCTAACTCTTACTTCTTCTTTTGGGAAGAATGAGAGAGTTATGTTAGGGAGACTGGGTGCAAGTTGAAGTGTTCTGTCTGTTCATTTCAGGCCAGCAACTCACATCTGACCCATTGCTTAACCCTGGTATGTTCCCAGCACACCTAGACCATTTGATTTCAGCTATTGGGAAGAAAGGGGCTCTTGTTTCTAAATTGCTTCTCTCAGCCAGCAATGGCCTCTCTATGATACAGAAAGAAATACTCTGACTCATAGGCCATGTAACTAGGCCCTCTTCCTGGGCTGCACAGTTTTGCCTTGCAGAGAATTCTCCCTGCCCCCAAACTGTGGTTCTGATTATACCTAATCCAGTCTACAGACATCAAGGTCAGAGCAATGCTTTTTGTACTGTGCTGTGGAAACATCCTGTTCCATCAGATTCATTTGGCTCAAAGCACCTAAATCACTTCTTATTTTCTCTGCCTTCCCGTTATCCTGTAATTCCTCCCACCACAACCTCCCCAAAACAATTTCCAGTCCAACCTTGGACATAAGGAGTTCTGTTGTTCTACGCATCTCCTTTTGATTGATGTCTGAGTTGAGTCCCTCCTCCTACCCTAAGGAGGAAACATACCTCCCTGTTTACACTTTACCAATAGTTCCTGGTTGTCCTCTCAGGAAATATCAATGACCTTTTTGTGATAGGCTTAGAATCTCTTTTTCTAGTGTAAATACAATACATTTTTACCTTTCCCCTGACCATTTCTCTTCTTTCCCCTACTGCGCATCCTGGAGTCACATTCTCCCTAATCCATCAGTACTGGACTGAATAGCTCCCTGCTGCACTGACAAGTATCATTGTCTAGACTTCCTGGGTTCATCTTGTAAGCTCGTGGTAGTAGACTAGGTCCTGTAATTTTGGATCCTCCAAAGTTTCTACTATCCTGCTTTGCAAAGTAAAGATTGGTTAGTGGGGCTCGGCGCCTGTGGCTCAATTGGCTAAGGCGCCAGCCACGTACACCTAAGGTGGCAGGTTCGAATCCCCAGCCCGGGCCCGCCAAACAACAATGATGGCTGCAACAAAAAAATGGCCAGGCGTTGTGGCGGGCACCTGTGGTCCCAGCTACTTGGGAGGCGGAGGCAGGAGACTCGCTTGAGCCCAGGAGTTGGAGG
>CAUYQV010126481.1:0-36238 GCA_963574575.1 Galagoides demidoff | reverse complement strand
TGAAAATTTAGGTCAATATATAGATATCATCTTAAAGAAGATCTTTTAATTTGATATAGATAATTTCATGTCACTGTGTCATATTGTAACAGAGATAAATAATAAGTAGTATAGGAATGTACTAGCTTGCATTCCCACCAGCAGTGTAGAAGTGTTCCCTTTTCTCCACATCCACACCAACATCTGTAGTTTTGAGATTTTGTTATGTGAGCTACTCTTACTGGAGTTAGATGATATCTCAAAGTGGTTTTGATTTGCATTTCTCTGATGGTTAAAGATGAGCATTTTTTCATGTGTCTGTAGACCATGTGCCTGTCTTCTTCAGAGAAGCTTCTGTTCAAGCCTCTTGCCCACAATGAAATGGGATAACTTTTTCTTTTTTTTTTATTAATAAGTTTGATTTCTCTTTGGATTCTGGTTATCAGACCCTTGTCAGAAACATAACCTGCAAATATCCCCTCCCATTTTGAGGGCTATCTACTTGCTTTACTTACTGTGTTCTTGGCAGTACAAAAGCTTTTAGTTAGATCAGATACCAGTAATGTATTTTTGGTACTGCTTCAGTTTCCCAGGGGATCCTCCTCATAAAGTATTCTCCCAGGCCAATAATTTCCTCAAAAAAGTTTGGAGAACACTCAGGGATCTAAAAGTAGACCTGCCAGTAGATCCTGTAGACCTACCTACAGTAGATCCTGTAATTCCTCTACTAGGTGTATATTCAAAAGACAAAAAATAACTTTGCAACAAAGATATTTGCACCAGATTATTCATTGTAGCTCAATTCACAATTGCCAAGCCATAGAAGAAGCCCAAGGGCCCATCGACCCATGAATGGATTAATAAATTGTGGTATATGTACATCACGGAATACTATGCAGTCTTAAAAAAGATGGATACTTTACCTCTTTTATGTTTACATGGATGGAGCTGGAACATAATATTCTTAGTAAAGTATCTCAAGAATGGAAGAAAAAGTATCCAATGTACTCAGTACTTCTATGAAATCAATTTATAATTGCTCACACTTTCCTATGAAAGATAGATCACAACTATAGTCCAGGATGAAGGAGAGAAGTGGAGGGGGGTGGGAAGGGAGGAAGGAGGTTTGATAGAGGGAGGGTAAATGGTAGGACCACACTTATGGAACATATTGCAAGGGTACAAGTCAAATCTATCAAGCATAGAACATAAATGTCTTAACACAATAATTAAGTAAATGAGGTGAAAGCTATATTAATTGGTTTGATGTGAGCACTCCAAATTGTAAAAAGAATCAACACGTTGTTCACCACAAATGCATCAATGTGTATTCATGATCTTTGTGTGTATAACTTAATAAAAGGAAAAAAATAAGCAGTACAGGAAATAAGTAAGCAAATTGGATTATATGCTAGAATACGACATTATAATTTATAAAACAAGAACAAATAAAAGAGTCTGTGTTGTAGAGGTGGGATAAGACACTGTTTTATATTGGGTAGTTTGTGCAGGTCTCATTGAGAAGAAGATGTTTTAGGAAAAGATTCAAATGCCATGACTGCATTAATGTACACAGCTATGGTTTAAAGAAAAAAAAAGAAAGAAATAAAGAAAAAAATTCAAATGGAGAGGCGCCTGTGGCTCAGTGGGTGTGGCGCCGGCCCCATGTAACAAGGATTGCGGGTTGGAACCCGGCCAAACTGCAACAAAACAATAGCCAGGCATTGTGGCATGCACCTGTAGTCCCAACTACTCTGGAGGCTAAGGCAAGAGAATCCCTTAAGCCAAGAGTTTGGAAGTTGCTGTGAGCTGTGACACCATGGCACTCTACTGAGGGTGATAATGTGAGACTCTGTCTCAAAAAAAAAAAGAAAAAAAAAGAAAAAGATTCAAATGAAGAGATGGAGTTAGCTATGCAGATATCTGCAAGAACAACAGACAGGAAAATAGTCAAGAAAAAAACCCTAGGACAAACACATGCTTGGTGTGTTGCAGGAATTAATGGGTGACCAGTTTGGCTGCAGCAGTGTGGTCAGTTGGGGGGTAGAATAGAAGGAGATGACATAAAATAGATCATGCAAAGCAATGCAGACCACAGCTAAGGTTTTTGATTTGACTTTTAGTCAAGAAATTTGGTCTGATTTCCATTTCTCAAGGATTCTTTTGGCTGCTGTGTTGAAAATAGATTGGAGCGAACAAGTTGGTAACCAGTTAGGAGACTGTTGAAACAACAGACGTCAGAGACAATCGTGCTTTATATCAGGATTGTGGCAGAAGGAGATGGTAAGAAGTGCTGGTCAGACTTTTCCATCATTTTTAATGTTAGCAACTACAGAATTTTCTATAAATAACATTTGAGTTGGAAAGAAAGAAATATCTTTATATTCTTCTTAGTAAAGTATCACAAGAATGGAAAAGCAAGTATCTTATGTAATACTAATATGAAGACAGTAGATGGCCTGTGCCCACACAAGAGAAAAACTCAGTTCAATTCAAGATGGAGGGAAGGGGAAGGGTGGGAGGCGAGTAGGGGATTGGTGTGCTTCTACTTAATGGGTACAATGTGGGGATGTATGGCACACCTCCTGGGGAAAGGACACAACTTCAATGGAGACTATACCTAGCAAATGCAAACATTGTACCCTAATTCTTTGTACCCTCAAAATAACTTATAATAAAAGAAAAAAAGAAAGAAACATAATGGGTATTTTTGGATTTTTGTGAATGACAGGAAGATAGAGGTGTCATCAATTGCTATAGGGAAGGCAATGGATGGGTCACTTTTTGGTGGGTGAGGATCAGCAGCTCAGATCTGGATTTGTTTGTATGTTCATTCAACATTCAAGTAGAGGTATTAGGGAGTTACCTAAGTGAGCATGGAGCCAAGGTCTGGCCTAGAGGTGTAAGTTTAGAAGTGGGCAGGACTAAGGATTGAGTCTTGGGCAGGCGTTACATTTGAAGGTGGTGAGTGGAGATTGGTGAGGAAGTAGGATGTCATGTCGTGTCTTGGAGAGCAAGTGAGGAAAATACATCAAGGAGGAGTGATTAATCTATTATTTTGAATATCCCTGACAGTTCAAAAAAAGGTGAAGACTGAAAGTTAACCTTTGGCTTTAGCAACATAGAAAACAGTGGTGATTTTCACAAAAGGGTTTTAATAGACTTGTGGAACAAAAAGTCCAATTAAGATTTGGTTTGTGGGTTGGGTTTCTGTGTTTGTGTCTGTGCTCACACATGCATTTGTAAGAAAATGGGGGAGACAGAGAGTCACTGAGAGAGATAAAATAGATGATGAATGATCATGTGGCAGGTAGGTCCTGACCTGACCCCAAAGTCTTCACCTCCTGACATGTCAGCCCTATGTAATTCCCTCGTCTTGACTATGGACTGGACCTATTTAATCACTTCTAGCCAATAGAGTGATGGGCTGCTGCTTCTATAATTAAATTTGAAATGCCTGTGACTTTTATCTTGTGTGATCCCTTCCTGGAATTCTTCTCTACTGTTTTGCTTACTTACTCCATTAAAAGCCAACTTCTGTGTTGTGAGATGATACACAGAGAGGCCCTCAGACAAGGAATCTAAAGGGGCCTCCAACCCACAATGCATGAGGAACTAAGACCCCTATTCCACACCGTACAAAGAACTAAGTACTACTACCAATCTTTGAATGATCCAGAAAACAACATTCCCTGCTGAACCTTGAAATGATTGCAGCCTTATAGGGTTGACAGTTAAAAAGATGCATAGTTAAATTTAAAGTTCAAATTAAAAACGGCCTATTTTACCAATATAAGTATGTAACGTTTGAGCCACACACTACAAATCATTTCTTGATTGCCTGATATTCACATTTAATTGGGCATCCTATTTCATCTGCTAATTCTGGAAAACCTACTTGTGAAGAACCCTGAGCTGGAGGTCCCTGCTGAACTGCTTCTATAGCCACAGAAACTGAGATAAGGCAGCTTTAATAAATTTCAAAGGAGAATAGAGCTAAATCGGCTTTGAATGAAGGCCGGGGAGTATTAAGCAAGAAAGTAGAATTTATATTATAATTTATTGGCAAGAATGTTAAACCATATTAGAATATACTTAGAAGTTTAAACTTCTTGATTTTTAAAATCTGATCTAGAGGACATTGTGACTCTTCTTAATTTACTTATCTGTCTGAGATAATTACAAACTCTTTGAACATATTTCTAAAATAGAAATTTTTATTTATCTGCAAGAAAATTAAAATAATATTTCTTGGTATGTTCTTGCTATATCTCCATGTTATAACAATAGCTAACATATATGGCTCTTCCTATATTCCAGGCACTGTTCTAAATGCTATACATGTATTAATTTATTTAAACTTCATAATAAGTAAAACAAATAAACAGGGTCATTATTTATCTTGATGTGGAGTCTGGGACACAAGAAGTGTGAATATATTGCTTAAGATCACACAAATAATAAGAGAAAACCCAATACACCTTTAGAAGACTGAGGGGTCTTGATCTTAATCAATATAAACTTTTTCTCTGTTGTGTATCATTTCTCTACCACAAAATCTAAATTCATCTTTTACTATATAGACTAACAATATTTTTGTCAAAAGAAGATGTATTTTATTTCTTTGTGGAATCACTACTTTTCTCACGAACTTTTTCCTCGTCCAATCTGAATACCTATAGTCCATCTCCATGTTAAAAATAAACCTTATCTTCATTTGATCCATTTATCCTCTCTAGTGGATATCCAATCAATCTGGGTTTAAATCTTGCATATGAGCTTCAAAACTTTTATAATTTCCTTAATTTATTTCATCTTCAGTCTTTCCTGTTGTAAAATGGGAATCAAAATAACTATTATTAAAGGATACAGATAAGATTAAAAATACATTGTATATAATGCACATATAAAGCACCTGATCTGAAAGGTGCAGCTCAATGCTAATTCCATTTCACTTTCCTGCATTTTTTATTGTGCTTTGTCTCCAATCTTTTCCTTCTCACTCACTTGAAATCTGATCAGAATTCACATCTAACTCATAAATTCTTTTAAAAGACACCAGTGAGTTACTTTTCCCCCAAATCAGAACCATTTCCTCTGTCCTGATTTTTCCTATTGTTTTTAGAGTTTGGGGCATTTTACTACTTTTTTCATTTGAAAATTTATTGCCCCCCTGACTTCCCTTGCATCGTCTTTTACTGGTGCCTCACCCTGTGTTTGATGCCTCCTTTCTCTGCCATTTTAGCAGCATCACCAAGATGAATCAATCACACTCACTATAGGGCCCTTAGTAGCCTGGGAGCTCTCTGGGCAGTATGAGTGCAGTCACTATTTCTCATTGAGCCTTTCTTTGTGAAAACTATTTTCTAGGTGATGGGGATCCAGTGCTGAATAAAAACTTCTGAAAATTCATAAATTCATTCTAGAAAATATTCTATAAAGAAAGAGAAATGGCCATAAAGCTGATGTGTCAGACCTCTAGGGCCAGAATGGTTACCTGCGGGGTGCCCTCTTGACCATTTTGACACGAGGGCAGTCAACAGAGTTGGCCAAGCTGGACACTGGACTCTGTGATTTTAAACTATGCACACATCTGCACAGGCTGCTTAGGGGCTAGACTGTAAGAACAAGTCGACAGAGAGTTTGACTTCAGCCCTATTCTTCCAAATCAGTGCCAACGAGGCAGAGAGATTCACAGCAACCCCATGTGTGATGTGACTGTGGGCTGCACTTCAAGCTGCACCATTTACCAAGATTGATTACTTTAAGCAATTGGCAGCAGAAGCCAACTCTTTCCCCCATAGACCAGCTTTTAAGGAATATGGGTAGAGAAGCCAACTCTTATCTTTTTGGGGGGGAAGCAGACAATAAACAAGATGCATAAGATGCATTGCAAAGGTACGTAGCGTGCTGGATGGTGACTAGTGCTAAGGGCTCGAGGCACAAATAAAGCAGAGAGAAGGGAGCAGCAGTGAGCCATGTTAGCCACCTTGGCCAGGTATGTTCTCACAAGAAGTTTGCATTTGCACCAACAGGGAAGAAGCCATATGGGTTCCCAGTAGACGACTAGCAACTGCAAAAGCCGTAGACACTGGAGCGTACGTAGCATGATTAGAGAACAGCAAAGAGGTCATCGTGTCCAGATCCCAGTGAATAGAAATGAGCACAATGAAGAAAATTAAGACTTAATTTCTCAAGAACCTTACAATGTCAAATCTTTTCAAGAACCTTGAATTTCTCAAGAACATTACCTCTCAAGTCATATTTGCTAGGGGATTTCCTTTGGGTTTTCCAGGTTGAGTAGAGCTTGTATATATCTCCTTAAATTAAAGATTCACTCATATTTCACCTCATCAAAAATACATTCTTTTTGTATTTGAGTCCTCATCTCCTTCAGCTTCAAATTTCTCTCAGACTGTACAACGTCTTTAATACATGTCAGGCAATTTGGTAATACATGTTAAATTATCTTTTTAGCTGCCAGGTTTATGTGAGTGTTAATTATGTTTTGAAAACTATCATTGGTAATTTTTCTTGGTACTGGTCACTACAGAAACTGGTCCTGTAAGGCCTTTAATCCAAGGTTCTTTAATCTCCCTAAACAGCTATTGAGCCCATCCAAAGTATCTTAGGTATAGACACAAAGTGTGCTGTTTGGGAAAGAGTTAAGGTCTGAGTTCCCTAAGAGAGATGCTTTTTGCCACAGGCAAACTCTGAAGGGTTGACAGGTTGGAAACCCTCTGATGGGAGCTGGGCCAGCAGGCTCTTCTTGAAGGGCACACTGGCATCTCTCTCCGTGCCCATCACAAAGGCCAATGCAGAGATACAGACACATTGTCCCTAGGGGCATGGAACTGTTCCTATGCATTCTACCTAGACCTCTTTGTTACCAGGATTTCAATATTTCTGGTCTCATGTCCCTGACTTAACCACTGAACCACTTGACACTGCATAGAAGTGTGAGTATATCCTCATCTTAGCCTGCTTGTCAGCACACACAAGGTAAATAATCCACGTGCTACTCTAGACTTTGCTCACTGGGAGAATTTCCTCTTTTTGCTCTTACTTAAGTCTTATGAAACCCATTTTTGGCTATCACAACATATTGAGCCAATCCTGCCATGTTCCAGAATTGAGTTTTTCACACTTATGTTAGCTGGTTATAGGAAAGTTTCAATTAAGGTCATAAAGGTGAGTTGTGGAAGCTCATCAGTATAATCAAGATAGGTGACAGGGGAGATTGGCCACTTAGTTATGCACCTGAAAATGTCCCTCAGCTTGGCTCCATCCTCATCTCAAAGGTGCCATATGATGGGTGTTTCCTTCATTTGCCTAAATTTAAGTCTTGCATCTGGCCCAACTCATGAGATGCAGCTCCAATTTCCTAGTCACTTGATGTTATATCGTCAGTTGCTTGGTCATTCATTACCAAGGCTCACTAACGTGTTGGGTACCATTTAAAAAATTAAAAATTATCATTTTTATGCAGAAGTCTGTCTTTTACTTAATAATTATGTTGACCAAACTTCAACTCTTACCTTGGGGCCTTTCAGAGACCTCACGTGGCATCACTAGATCTGTAAGTCACACTTCCCAAGGTGTTTGACAGCTTAATACTCAAATCCCTGCCACAGATCTCTCCTTGACTTTGGTCATGCCCAAAGTAGAAACCTTACAAGTTACATAATAATGGGTTTTTTAAAGAGTGTATAAGTTGCCTCTAAATTATTCTACCAAGCTCTTTTCTTCTTTGTTAAAAGAAATGATAGAAGTGTTTTACATGTCATATGTCAATTTACTTTGAAGAAAATATCTCAGGACAACAGTGATAATCAGACTTTTAAGAATACACACATTTTGGCATCCAGAATCCATGCCATACAGACTGAGTGATTTAAGTAAGGTGACCAGAAGCACAAGACACTGAGTGTTCACTGCAGTCTTTTCTTACAAAGTTAAAATGCTTTTGAAACTCTCAAAGATAGTAGCTTTGATACCACTTAACTAAAGCCCTAATAGTTGACCAAATCTGTGTTTTTCACAAAGGCCAAACAAGTGAATTCATTGGGGATTGAAGGAGTTTTTCCCACCTATACATCCTTTAATCTTTGATTGTAATGCTAAACTCTGTATTTCATTGTGAATTATAGTATTGCTGCTGCTGACTTGATATCTCAGGTGGGACAGGGGAGTGGCAGTTTGGGGATTTTCTTATGGTGTCTCTTAACAACAACACAAAATTAGTGTATTTCCCAGTTGTTAAGTATCACACAGACTAAAGACTATGAAAAGAGCCACAGTTTGTAGACACAAACCCTTGTACCTCTGTCAGATGGATCAGTCCGGGAGTCAATTTATTGCCTAACTGCCATAATAGGCAGATCATGTTGATATTTTGGGTGACCCACTTTCAGGTTCGGCTCTGATGATATACTCAAAAATATTCTGAACCTGGATATTTCCAAATCTTCAGAGCATGGTTCTTGGTTAGATTGTTACAGATCCCTTTAGAGAACTATTGTAGAATATTTATATGTACTTACTGTGACATTGCAAGGCCTTAAGGATCTTTTTGCGTAGAACTTCTATTAGCTAATAAATGAAAATTCATTATTTTCTATATCAGGGGTTAATCCCAGAGTATTTGGAGCCACTGTTATCTCAGGAAGCTTGATCCCCCTTCTAGGAACAACCATCATCACTCACCTCTGCTCAGCAAGGCACCTCAGTTGCCAAATTGGTCTTTGTTTTCACTTAGGGATACTTATAAGTGGGTAGGTTGCCTGGATTCATATCATGAGTCAATTTTGTCATTCTCACCTCCTCAGCCTTCCAATTCTTTTGTCAATATTCTGCACAGGTAGTTTCAGCATCTCCACTTCATGTACATTATGCTGCCACCCCCTCCGAGTTTCAAGGCCATCATCCCAACAGTGTCCTTACGATAATCCCAGGTGTTCATGGCAAGAGACTTAACTCTGACTTTTGGGAGAGTATTTTCCAGTTAATATCCAAGCCTATATTCATCTTGGTCCAGTACTCTGAAAATTTGCATAGGCCCACATTTACATATCCTCTCCTGATCAGATTAGTTTATTTCTGAAATTCTTATGCTAAATATCCTAATTCCTCCTTGAACCTGTTATTGATGTGTTGCCACTCAACTCCAAATCACCCTCATTGACCTGATGTGTTGCCACTCAACTCCAAATCACCCTCATTGACCTGATACAGGAGTTGGCACAGCAGACATTTCTTTTTGATCAGCTTTGTTCAACTTTGTCAGTCAAGAATGATGAAGAGATTTTGCAGAAGGGCTGTGTTTGTTTCCCTGAAAGTGCTGCAGGCAGCTCACAAGCCAAGGAAATGCTCCCCTTCCACCAAGCTTTATCTCTCAATCCTGTTCCCTGGTTTCCTTCTCATAGGCTTCAGACCACCCAGAGCTTGGCAGAAACCTTCCTATCCCTTAGGCTTTGTCTGCTAGCCCTGAGCCAGCTCTAGGAAGGAGAAGCCCCAGGTACCATCTCTACTATCTCATTGGCTTCTATTTGCCAGCCTTGGCCCCATAGCTGGGGACCAGTCCTTCCCTGGCAACTCAGTAAACTTCTCCAGGATCAAAGAGGATGGGTGCTCAGCCTTAAGGAGGAAGCTTCTTTCCTAAGTTTGTTTTTCCTTGGTATACCCTCTGAATCCTAGAATATTCTAAAACATTTTATTTTATTTCCCTTAAGTAGGCATTCTCTTATTTTTAATGAATATGATTTTATATTAAAGTGTCCATATTTTAATAACTGGTGTGGTTTATGTATCCTGACTGGACTTTAACTGATATAGAATTTGATGTGGGGAAAGTCCTAGGAGATTAAAAGATGGTATTATGGAATAAGTTTGATCATATTCACTCTGGACTACTTGACCATGGGATATTAATCATTTGTGTACACATGTTAACTTCAGTATACCATGCCAGGTAATTCTCCAAGCTTTTAGACACACTTACACTCTGATTAAGAGTGTATTTGAATTTTTGTTACTCCTCATCCTTGCAAAAACTTGCCATTCTGTATTTTCTTTGTAGTGCAGTGGAGTCACTTTACAGTTTTGATTTTTTTTTTGTTCATTTTTTTTTATTAAATCATAGCTGTGTATAATAATGCAATCATGGGGTACAATGTGCTGGTTTTATATACAATTTGAAATACTTTCATAAAACTAGTTAACATAGCCTTCACGGCATTTTCTTGGTTATTGTGTTAAGACATTTATATTCTACACCTAGTAAATTTCACATGTACCTTTGTAAGATGCACCATAGGTGTGGTCCCACCAATTCATTTTTATTTACACTGAGTAATGAGGTTGAATACCTTTTTATATGCTTATTGAACGTATGAATCTCCTTTTAATTATTTTCTGTTCAAATATTGTGCCCATTTTTCCTTTGGAAGGGCTGCTTTTTTTTCTTATGCATTTATAGGAGTTCTATATCTATTCCATAAACTATACCCTTTCTTAGTGGTATTTACTGCAATTATTTTCCTTCTAGTCTGTGAAGATACTGTTTAATAGGAAAACTCATATGCTACAGAACAAATCTTAAATTAAATTTATAACACATACACATAACTGTAAAACTTTAAATTGAAGAGAATAATATGGTCTACACGAGCCGTGTTCAAAGATTAGAATCCTACAACATCTCCTCAATTCTATTTATAAATTCAATAAAATATCCACAAAAATCTTAGCAACCCTTTCTTTAAAGTTAATTCCAAAGTTGGTATGGAAACAGGACAGTCTAGAACAAGATATTGACTGTCATGACCTGCTCTGAAGTATCACTGATTTATACAATGTGATTTTGGCAAGAGTAAATTCAAATGGAGCAAAGAGAAAGAACAGAGAGTTTAGTAACATAACCCGCACTCTTTCATTCAGAGTACCTTTTATAGTCCCCAGACAGAAGTGATTTGTAATTCTATGTCCTCTATTTGTATAAAAATATTTGCTCTCAAAGATGCTTCTAATTCTGATCTTACACTGGCATCTTACATTTCTACATTCTATAATTTTCTCTAAATAGGATTAATTTAAAGATGTTTTGAATAGTTCTTTGCCTGTGACTGTGACTCACAGCAAGGAATTTCCCTTTGAAGTCTACTGCATAATATTCATTTCCACAGGAATTTTCATGTATTTTATTTTATAAATTGCTTCAAGACAGATTTAACATGTCAATTTCCAAAACATAGCATATTCCCTTTACTTCCTTTAAGTAAATTAATTCCCTTTCTAGTCACTGTGATTCTTTATCGGAGATTAAACTTAGTATCCTTCCACTGGTTTAATGTTGTAATTGTGGTGATCGGGAAAGAGGGAGAGGCCATTTTATTTGATTAGCAGTGTTCCTAATAAAAGGAATGGCATAATAACAGGTATTTGTTTTCAATGAAAGACATTTTAATTTCCAATGGCTAGTTTCGTTGTACCCCATAAAAGCATTAACATACACAGCTAAGATTTAATAAAAAAAGAATAGTATCACCCATTCATATGAAACAGCAAGAGGCATTGTTAACAACATGCTTACGTTGGAGATATTGTTCGGCTTTTGAGCTTACTTGAAACGATCATGGCAGTTTTGGTGACATGCCCAACAGGGAAAACTGCAAATTCTATTACAACCATCACTCAACTAGATGTCAATTTTGATCACATTTTCTCCCCTGCTGATTAATGTAATTAATCTTAAAAATAGTTTCACATTTTTCTACAGTTAAAGATGATATATTGCTCAAATGCTTGAATAATTTTTTGAGTATGCTAGATAGTTCTTTCCTCAGCCAGTCTCTCTTTTTCCTTGTTCCTTTTAAAGTATTTGCATTTTAAAAGAAATTGGTAGGAGTTTTTTTTTCCAAGAATTAAGTGTAGAAACTAAAATGAAAACTTATGTACTATAAATTACTTTTAAAAAGTGAAAAGATTTTTTTTACTCACGTTATTGAAATACATATTTTATTGATGGGTTCTTATAAATAAAAGATTATTACAATTCATGCGAATATTCTATGTTAACACTAACATAGAATATTTAATAGCTGTGTTTCAGCAGCTCAAGCTTGTTAAGGTCCTGACAAAGGCTGAGTCAGGCAGAGATAGCTGAAGATTTGCTTTCCCAGGGTGGATTGCAGGCAGGGTCTGAGCAAGGCCACTGGAAAAGCCCAGCCCTGTTTATCCAGTTTGGGACTTCCCTAGGGACCTGTATTTACTCAAGACTTCTCCTTTGGACTGACAAAGACTTTACAGCTCTTTGCTATGGTCTGTTTTCTCTAATCCTGCTTCTTCCCTGTGCTTTCTACAATGAATCTATAGTCACAACTCCATCTCAGTATCTGCTTTGTAGAGAACTCACCTTCTGCACAGAGAATCTTTAAAATGTAATATGGAATAATATTCCACATCAGAGAAAAAGGAGAAAGGGGGAAAAAGTCACAAAATTAAAACCAGATAGTTCCACACTTTTATCTGCTAAAATAAATTCCACTAAACCATCATAGTCACACCAATTATTAGGAGTCTCATCAAGCATCTTTGAAGTGCTTATCATTTGTATAAAAAAGTAGAAAAGGAAAGAAAATTCTTTAAGGTAAAATCACAAACATGCTGATCACACAATCTGATATCAAGCAGTGAGTGCTAGAATAGTATGATAATGGGTAATCATTTAAAAAAATTACGTTTAATGTTGTTGACATTTTTCTCTTTAGGAGAAAAACAAGTTCATGTCTTATTATAAGTGGGACATTTTATTAGTATGTTTTAGGAATGGTTGATGAATGTTATTAGCAAAGAAGAATATTTGGCAACCACTCAAATTATTAAAAATGGAGAAACCTAAAATTTTCACTTCTAAGTTGCCATAATTTTTGCTCAGTAACAACTATAAATATGGAGCTAAATGTTAACTGCACAAGCATGTTTGAACTTTATGATCCTTGTTTTAATCACTGGGAACTGAATTCAGAAATTACATGGGTAAATCAACATCTGCTTCTGCAGTGTTCTAATTACACGCAAAATATTAATTCATGCAATCGCTGATTGTCATCTCTAGATAGATGTTTTACATAGTTGACTCTTCAGAGATAGCATTTTAAGATAGCTCCAAATACATTCGATAAAATGTGAGATGCACATACAGTGTTATGAAAACATGGCTGCTATGGTTTGAATGTGCCCCCCCAAAAGCAGGTGTTGGAAGCATAATTCTCAATGAATTAGTAAGTAGAGGCAAGACCTTTAAAAGGTGTTTAGGTCATGAGGACTCTCTTCATCAACAGATTAATGTTGTTATTGCAGGAGTGGGTTCTGTGTCATAAGAGTGGGTTTGTATAAGAGTGAGTTCAAGTTCGGCCCCCTTGCTCTGTCAAATAGGTCATCTTGCCCTTCTGCCTTTCACCAGGCAATGACAGCTGCTGTCAGACACAGAACCCTGGACCTTTGACTTCCAAGCCTCCAGAACTTTAAGAAACAAATCCTTGTTCTTTATCAATTACTCAGTTTCAGATACAGATATTCTGTTACTACACATAGTAAGATATTATATAGTAAATACTACACATTACCACAGTTCTGCCCTTCCCTGTTCTGAGTTCTACAGCACAGTGTAGATAAGTCATACCACAGAGTAGTAAAAGCCTGGTGTGTTCATGGGGGCACCAAAAAGTTTGGACTTTAAGAGAGATCATTCCTCACTGCTAACAATACTCATATTTTCTCTCCTGTGGGACTGCAGGACAGAAATCCATGTCTCAATTCTTTGACTTCTTTAATTCTCATCATAGTCTTCCATAATGTTCAATAGGCTTCCTCTATATTACAGGGGTCCTCAAAGTTTTTAAACAGGGGGCCAGTTCACTGTTCCTCAGAACGTTGGAGAGCCGGACTGCGGGCCCCAGGATGAGTCAGCTGCTAAGCGGGACAGGCAGCCGTGGCAAAAACACCTGGTGGGCCAGAGAAATGTCCTAGGCAGGCTGTATGTGGCCTGCGGGCTATAGTTTGAGGACTCCTGCTCTATATTAGAAAGCATTTATTTATTTTCCTCCAGTTACTCTAAGATGTTGTCCTTACATTTAATTTAGTATTTGATCACATATAATTAGCACTCCATTGCCATATTTTTTGATTATTCTCTAATTTCTCTAATTTTAAAGAACTTGATATGTTATTTTCCCAACATATTACAATTGTTTTACAGGAATGAATCCTGTCAAGTATTTATTTTGTACTCATATTTTTTTCACCAAAATCTTGGAATTTCTAGCAGGGAAGAACCATGTCAACTACTTAAACATGCATGAGTGAGTTTAAATTTTCATAATTCTTTTGTCACATTGAACTGAGAATAAACCTAGCATAAGTAATTCTGTCCTTAGTGTTAACTCCACTTAATATGGCTGAATGAATGCAATGAGCCTCTTATAGGTAGTGAATTACATCTGTATGTGTTTTCCATTAATAAAATTATATGTATGTGTATACACAATAGATATGTTGAATATAATAGATGTATGTACATAATACATATGTATGTATATATGTGAATAACTATTGAGGGACCAATAGATCAATAGAATAACAAATATATAATATTCTCTATTAGCTTTTGGATTTTGTCATTGCTACTTGCAGAAAAGCATTACAAAGGTACAGCTTTCTTCAACACAGATGTAATTTGATCCTTGATTCCCTATTCTTTTACCTCTCTATGTCCCATTGTTTATAAGCATTGTTTATAATTCAATGTCATGTTTTATGCATTTTATTTTTGTTTGTAAGAAGAGTTTGAAACAGATATACATATAATTTAACAATACAAAAAAAATTGTCCTCTCACTCAACTTAACTCTGTGTGAATTTGTTTATTCTTGAAACAAACTTTACTGAGTTCCTGTATGTGCCAGTCACAGTTCCAAAGTCTTAGAACACAGTGATGAGTAAAAGAGAAAAAGAACTCTATCTTCAGATACTTGTAGAGTCCTTGAGAATCAAAAATGTTACGGACACTTGCATATGAAGTAGTTTGTTTGTTTACTTATTTATTTATTTTGAAACAGAGTCTCATGCTGTCACCCTGGGTGGAGTGCTGTGGTGTCACAGCTCACAGCAACCTCATACTCTTGGGCTTAAGCGATTCTCTTGCCTCAGCCTCCCAAGTAGCTGAGACATCAGGCACCCACCAGCATATGAGTGGTTTTTATCATTCTAATTTCAGGTGAAAATGGCCTATATGAGCAATCTTGTTGCCATAGTACTCAAACATTGTGTTAAATGTGAATTATTTTAATTATTATGTAGACGTGATATTTAGTAGCTTAAAATTCATCTGCTAAGAAATGATGTATCTACATCATTTGATGTATTTACATCATTTCTAGTATTTGTAACAAAAGTTAGAACACTTGTATGTAATCAAGAACACTGTGACATTCCACTAACATCACACATGGGAAAAATACAAGATGTGCAAAAGAAGTAATAGATACCTACATACAGATGTATACAGACAGGTTACACAGTCACAGAGACGTGAATGTGTACATATCCATACAAATGTTTGTGAATGTATCTTTGTGTGTGTCCCACTAGCTGATTGTATAAGGACAGAAATTAGAGACTATTTTAGGGGGAGAAGCACCCTACATTGTCACCATACAACAATGCTGGCTGAAAGGGCAGCATTTTAAGACAGCTACAGTTTCATCTACTCAAGTGAATATGCGACAGATACCATGAAAAAAAATGGCTCATAGAAACATTTCAAGTTAGATTTTCTTACTTTTTGCTGAGCAGCCTCAAGAGAAAAGGAGAAATTACCAATTAAGATGAGTTGTGGAAATCAACACGAACAGAAACATAGAGGATCGTGCTAACACCGTGGCTCTGTCCTTTGAACAACTACTTCATGAGAAAGTGCAGTGCCCAGTGAGTAGAGTGGCAGTGTATTTTTGAGACATATTTCTCATATTTAATTAGCTACAGTGTCTAGTCTATTTCCTAAAAGTCAAACAAAAATAATAGAATAGTTTAACTACAAAAAAAAAAAAATATTGTAAGGCATTTGGAGACCAAGCGATTAACTTGTTAAGGACATAATTTTAACATTTTCTAGCTTTGATGAACTAGTGGATAAAAAGATCAATCAGTAAATTATCAGCATCAGTCAATATTCAAGTTTATTTTAAATTGTCTTAGAATCAATTGATATTCTGTTTTTTCTTTTTAACATCCATAATATTTGCTGTTGAGCCACACTTGGTGTGACCTTATTAATGCAGTATTTTTCATATTATGAATTTGAAAACAGCAGGGACATAAACTAGCTTTGGTTTTGACTAAGAGCCTGAGGGAAATGCTCAGCATAAAATTTCTAGATGATAAATTAGTCACAAGGAGCTGTTTTGAGTTCTACGACAGGATGCAGTGGAAGAGCTTAACATTTACTATCCTAATTTCAGGGCCTAAGGACACTGATGGAACATTTACAATCAGTTGTGATAGATAGTACAATGTACAATGCTATTTCAGAACTGTTTAAAAGAAAATAGTCCACTTTGGAATATTTTCTTTTTTATAAGTGAAGTTTTAATCAAAGTATAACACAGAGAAAAATGAGCATATCATTAACATACATCTGAAAGAATTTCACATATTGGCTTTTCTGAAAAGCAGTACCCAGTATAAGTGAGTACTTACTGACACCCTAGAGGATTTCCTTACTATTGCTTCCGGTTTCTCCCTTCTCCCAAGCTTAGTTACTGAAACATTTTCCACTTTTAACATCTAGGTGTGATTTCCATTGTACAAAATCAATCATTTTGAAGTGATTCAATTCAGTGGTACTTAGTACATTTATAATGTTGTACAACCACCACCCTTACCTAATGACAAAAAATTTTATCAAACCAAAATGAAACCCGGTATCCATCCACTTCTAGTCTTTCCTCTCTCCAGAAATCCACAGATATATGGGTTTATTTCTGAACTTCTGAAATTCTGTTTCATTGGCCTTTATAATGTATCTAATCATATTTCAGTACCACACTGTTTTGATTACTATAACTTTGTAGTGTGCTTTGATATTAGAAGGTGTAAGTTCTCATAATTTGTTCTTTCTGTACAACATTGTTTTGGCAATTTGGGGCTTCTTGTAATTTTATATAAATCTGGGGATTGACTCTTCCAATACTTAAAAAAAGCAGGGCATTGATGTTTTGATAGGGATTACTTTGAATGTGTAGATTAAGTATTATTGCTCTCTTAATCATAACTGGTCCAATCCATGAGTATGTATTGTAATAGAACACTAATTTGGGGCAGATTGTAATTTCAAGATTCTAATTGTACACACTGAAAAGAATAGAGTAAAAATTGATGAATTAAGTTTATTCAATAAAGGCCAGAAATGAAGAAAACTGGACAAAAAAAGATGAAAAAAATAGTAGAAAATACAATAGATGCAAGTAAATAGGATTTGAAAATATTCAATATCCATTTTTGTCAAATAATTCCTAGAAAACTAGAAATAGTCATTATATTTTTAAAAGCTTCCTTCCATTATAAAAATACAATTTGGCAATGATCATGCAGAAAAAATTGAAATAATTCAATATTTCTTTATGATGTATAACTCTCAGCCACTTTAGAGGAGAGAAAGTTTCTTCATCTTAAATAGAATGTCTGTGAAAAAATTGAAACATATATAAATATGATGCTCAATGAAGAAATATTCAAATCTTTGTCCTTGGTGAGTTAAAATGAAGAAAGAATTCCCAGCATTACTGTATCTATTCACCATTGAGCTGTATATTTTATAAAGTACAATAAGGTCAGTAAAACAAATTGCAAACTTTGGAAAAGAAAAATGAAATTGTTCTTATTTTCCAGTGAAAAGATAGACAAACAAAAAAATAGTCTATTGAAATTATTAAATAAATTAATAAAGGCCAGTGGGTACAAATCCATATACACACCAAAATTTAAAAAAAATCTTATTTTCTATAGTAGCAACAACAGAAAACTAAAAATTTAAAACAGATCCAAAGTAGAATGTTTTGAAAATTAAATATACAGAAAGAAATATGAAAAAAATCAGTAAGAGCTAGACCCATGTTATAGTTTGAATATATTTCCCCAAAGCACTTATTAGATAATTGATCGTCATTGCAACAATGTTAAGAGGTGATGCCTTTAATAGGTGACTAGATCAAGAGGGCACTCCCCTCCTGAATGAATTCATGTGATTATTGCTAGAGTGGATTTGTTATAAAAGGGAAGTTGGACCCCTTCTGGTGAGAGTGCACTCACGTGCTCTTTCGCTCTCTCTCTCTCTCTCTCTCACACACACACATAGACACAGACACACACACACACACACACACACTTTCTTTTTGCTCTGCTTCTATGCCCATGAATGATGTAGCCTAAAGGGCCTTTCCAGATGCTGGTCTCTCAAATTTGGACTTCTCAGTTTCCATAATCATGAGAAATAAACCTATATTCATTATTTATTACCCAATGTATGCTATTTTGCAATAGTAGAAAAAAATGGACCAAGATGGGGAATTGGTATCAGGAATGGGGCTATTGTTACACATAAAAATATGAAAGTGGCTTTGGAACTGGTAATGTAGATAGAGGTTGAACAGTTCTGAAGTGAATGCTGAAAAAAGTCTGGATTGGTGTGAACAGTAAGGGCCATTCTGGTGAGAGCTTTGAAAAAAAAGAAAGCTATAAAGAACATTCATTATGTTTCAAAGGGAAATTTTTCACATCAGTCCCCATGTTGTTGGTCAAGACTAAGTTATATTATTGGGGTCAGAGAATTTGACAAGCCTATATACACATACAAAATTCAAAATACTTCGGGTCAGATCATATCAACACATAAAATACGGGGCCAAAAGCCAGGTGGTGGCTCACGCCTATAATCCTACCACTCTGGGAAGCCAGGGCAGGTGGATTTCCTGAGCTCACAAGTTGGAGGCCAGCCTGAGCTACAGTGAGACCCCATCTCTAAAAATAGCCAGGCTTGTGGTGGGTGCTTAGAGTTTCAGCTACTCAGGAGGCTGAGGCAAGAGGATCGCTTGAGCCCAAGAATTTGAGGTTGCTGTGAGTTGTGATGCCACAGCACTCTACCAAGGGCAACAAAGTGAGACTGTCTCAAAATAAATAAGTAAATAAATAAAAGAGGAAAGATTATTATTTACTAAGTCTAGGAGAGTACACAAAGTAGTTTTTCAATAATCTTTAAATCAGTACTGAGGAGACCAGAATGGACTCATAAATAAATCATGATTTTAGCACAGGGTCAGCATGCCCCTGTAATTACTGTCAGTGCAGGAATGGGAATGTGGTGTGGATGGCAGATGTTAGGATCAGTTATGCTGAAAGACGAAAAAATCAAGTGAACCTAGGGAACTAAAATTAATCTCTTAAATCATAACTATTATTTTTAGAAATGAAAGATCTCACCACTCCAAAGAGAGAATGCTAAGCAAATTAATCCCACTGGAGGGCTAGTAGCATTAAGAAAGGAAATCAGAACACAGGAAGTTGAGTACATAGTAGAAATCTTAGAAAAATAGTAGTAGACTAGGCAGGGTAGACAGTGATGCTGCAGTGATAGTTATTACTGAGAGTATAGAAAAAACTAAAAGATTAAAGATCAAGTTGAGAGCCACATAGGAGCATAGTATGGGCTCAATTATTTCATTCATTATTTTCTTCATTTGTTCAATACATATGGCTGTGATACTTAGAGACATGAAATAGTTATCTGCACATAACAAAAATAAAAATAGAAAAATTCTAAATTAAATCAGAACGCAAACAATTCTATCATTGAATAAGTATAGGGATCTGCCAGCACATAGCAAAAGGACCTTTGTCCGGATGGGTCTGTCAAAAAAACCCCTCACAGGTATTGATATTTGCAATAATCCTTGCAATGTAAGTAAATATTGGCTGGGAAAGGGAGGGGAGTGGAAACGGGGGCATGAAAGTTAGCATAAATATGCAGTACATAAGCATGTAGTATGGCAATTCCGAGCACCCTATGCACCAGCACCCAAATGTAGCTGATTCTGAACATCACCCATGCTATATTAGACATACAGACTCTTTTAATGTTCAGAATTGACGTCCTGGGGGATATGCATTTTAGAAACCCCTACATTTTCTGATGCCATTGTCCCTCTGTCAGTGCATAGAATCACATTCTGGAGTTCCAACTTGCAGAAAGCAACAATTTATGGCTAGTTTACCAAGCATAAACTTGATTAAGATGAGACAGGCAGGAGAAAGGCAAGGGGAATCTAGAACTTTGAGCAGCCAAAGAACAAGAGAGCGAACAGAACAGAAGTAAAGAACAGGGTCTTGACGGAGTGCCCAGTACTAATTGTCAGTCAGCATTCTATAAGATGCAGTTCTAAGACCTGGGTATGGATGGAAATGAGAGCAGATTTGCAGGGGAATTATTCTGTGTGTGTATGCGTGTGTGTGTGTGTGTGTTATGTGAATTTAACTGGAGGCTGTTTCATTCAGCAGAAGCAAATATGAATAAAAATGGATAAAAATAGCACAAACAAGAATGCACGGGAATTTTGAGGGTCCAGCTGAAATAGATGTGGAGCTCATGACAGTAGGGAGGTTTGTGTGGTAAACCTAACTGGATGAAGTAGAAAAACGTCTGTTTGGACTAAGTAATAGGAAATGGGGGAATTGACTTGTTAAACCAATGTTGCCGTTGAAAATGCTGGTGTGAGAATAGTTTTGGCAATTTCATTTCTGATGGATTTAATTTGCTAATGTAACTCAGAAGATAGATTTCATTTCAGTCTTTTAGTGTTCAAACTAAATAATTCTTCCTCGTAGCAAGTTCAAAGTAAAAATGCCTTCTTAATCCACAGAGGCAAAAAACGAATTGTTTGCCTTGGAACAGAGACACAGCATTGATGGTATCGTTTTATTCTCATGTGTGATATAGATGCAAAGTAGACTGACTGGGGCCATTTGAATTCTATGCTTACTTCCTATAGCCACCATTTTTTGGTGGAAACATAGTTACTTAAGCAGAATCACTATTGTAAAGTCATGCCTGTACCTCTATTGTTGAATTCTGTTGCTTCAGCGGGTTTTTGACAAGCAATTTTTCTTGAAAATATTAAAGCAATTGGAAAGTTTTTCTCAAAGACCATGTCTGTAAAGGAAATGTAAACTGGAGAACTAAACAATATTCCACTAAATATAAGGGTGATTATAAAGCAAAGCCAGCTCTATGCAGAATTGACTAATATTTCCCCTTTATAATTAAAGGATGTTTGCTGACTGTGCTTAAAGTTTTGTCGATGTTTTTTTTTAATTTTGGAAGTTTAATTATGATGTTACTTGGCAGGATTATTTTCTTGGTGTTTGTGTAGTTTCTTAAATTTGCGGGTCATGCTCTTTGCCAAACTGAAGGCGTTTTCAACCACTTTTGAGCTCATCCTCTTTCTCCTCTTCTTCTGGCATTTTATGTTTTTTATTATATAGCCTCCCATATCCCTGAAACTCTGTTAATTCTTGTTCTGTGTATTTACTCTCTGTTGTTCAGACTAATTTAGATTTTTCTATCTTCCAGTTCCCTTGTTTGTTTTCCTCTGTCCAATACATTCTGCTATTGAATCCATCCATTGCATTTTAAAATTTCTGTTGTATTTTTCTGGCTTAAAGTTTCCTTTTAAAAGAAGATATTATCTATCTTTACTAAGACTTCCTATTTTTTTAAAAATTTACTTTTAAAAAAATTGCTTTGAAGGATGTACTTGACTCAATAATTCAAGGTAAAATTGGAAGGTCATGTTTCCCATTGTGTTTCAATGGAGGGTGGAGGAGACTCATTACTTCTGGGCAGAGGTAAGAATTCAGATCCCCTCTAGGCATCTTTAAAGAACATCCAGACCGTGAACAGGAAAGGTTCATTGTCACTTCAGTATTGTCTCTGCTGACACTGTGTGATTTGAAATCACTGACATCAGAATGTGATGAAAGTCCCAACTTTTCACTTGGACTCCTCTGGCAGCACCCAATTTGTGAGGAGGAAAGATGCCTCATTGCTGTTGTCCACAATATTTTAAGATTTATGCAAAAAAATGGCTAAAATAACCCTATGCTATAAAACCATGCTTTACACTTTGTGTATACGACAGGGGAAGAAGAAAGCCCTATGATGAATGTATAGAGACTTGAGTAATCAATGGGGAAAAGCTTCCCAAATATATACTTTTAAACTCTGTTTATTTGGTGTAATGGAGGTATTTGTATTTACCAGGAAAATGAGAAATTTATGATGAGCAAGAGGTACGTGTGCTCACTTGTGCACGAATGTTAGAAATGTAGTTAACAAAAAAGTGAGAAAAGATCTTCTATTTTTCTATTGAAATGGCTTTTTCTTGATGATTTATATATTTTTTCCATTTGCTGTATATAACTATTTTGATGATTCTTTTAGGTAATGCATATTAAAAATTTCTTCCTGCCATGTGGAGTTTGTCTTTCTACTTGTGTATGGAGTCATTTCTGTGATTATTTTTAAAGTATCTAAATTTTGTTCGTGTTTTCCTTTATTTTTTACTAACCTATAGGTTTAAAATATCCTCTTCTGGTTTGAGATCATAAAGTCATTTTTCTATACTTCTTAAAATTCTATAGCTTTGTTTTTCATAATATTTTTGAATCCATTTGGAATATATTTTCTTATGTGATGTTACCTTCATTTTCTATCTCCACACAACATATTTTCACAAATTTATTATCATAAAGAAATCCATTTATCATCAACCCTTATGATCAGAAGTCTGTGTGGGCATTGCCTACCCCTCCTAGGTTGTCACAGGTTGAGCTCCAGATACGAGCTGTCATCTGGGGGCCCTTGAGTAGAATGTGCTCTCAGCTGGTTTAGGTTGTCAGCAGAATTCAGTAAGACCACATTGTAGAACTAAGGCCCTCATTTTCTTGTTGGGTAAGAACTAGGGTTCATGCTCAGCTTCTAGAGGTCGCTTAGGCCATTTGTATATCAACCTCATTATCCTCAAGTCAGCAATGGCATCTCCATGTCTGTCTGTCTGTCTCTCATCACTTTCCCATCATATCCTCTCTCAACTTGGGTCTCTGACTTCATTTATCATCAACCAGAGAAAACTCTTCTCTCAAAGGTCAATTGATTATTAACTATAATTACATCTGCAAAACATAATTTATCATATACAGTAAAATTTAATCATGGATATAATATCAAAAGGTGGAGGTATTGGGGGCTGTCTTAGAATTCTGCTTATTGTATAAGTGTTTTTGTAGATTTGACATCCAGTTATTTTTTATTTTCTTATGCCTCTAGTTGAATAGGTTCAGAGATGAAAAAGAAATAGAGATTATCTCAGGCAAATTACTCCCTACAATCATTTAAGAAATATATTAAAATATTTTTTAAATTTATGCTTTAATTTTGCAATACAGCCAGGAATATAGAAACATTATTTATTTTAAAAATATTCTCCCTTTATGGGTCTGTTATTAGTGTATAACCTCAATAGTTAACAAAGAAGTAAAAGATACATATTATACCCTTAAATATACATGCCATACTGAATTCGAGGTAGCAATTCAGCACATCGATAAAACAGGAAAAGAATTGAACACACGTATGTGTGCATTTGGTATTCTCAGTAATGAAGTTACTGCAGAAAGCTTTAGTCTTTACTTGTTTTTCCTTCTAACAAATATAGTCAAATGAATTTTTATAGTGAACTTGTATACCTCTGAAGCTCCTTAAATTACTGTTTTGATTTCATGTAAAGGGAACATTGCACGTAAGAATGACCTTGGGAGAATTTCTCCTACCACTATTCACTTAATAGAATTGAAATGAGTGATCTCTGATTTACTTTCAAACTGAATCATGTGGTTTTCAATTGAAAAGCTCAAATATATACTCGCATAAAAATACCATACTAGTGCCTGTTAACATGCAATGAGCCCCACCTGGAGCCTGGACTAAATTACTGCTCAATTAATAGGAGATAGATAAGAAGGAGTTGATCAAGGATAAGACACAGTAGCAGCTGTAACCCCATCCTCCAAAGTTATTGATTTATCTTGCTGAAACAGTTTAATAGAGAAATTACCATAATTGGTGTAAAAGTGGTATATAAAATAGATTAGGAACAGTAAGGCAGGAGGCCACATGAAATGTGTTGTAGTTATAAGGGGTAAGAACTTGAACTGAAGGATGAACTATGAGAAGGGACAGATTGTGTTTAAAAAGGGAAAAAAATAAGCAAGGCTTGATGAGTGAATAGATAAGAGAACTTAAGGAAACAGAAGAGCAAGGGATAAATTTAAAGCCATTACAAAATAGGAAATCCAGAAAGGAATGTGGTTTGGGAGAAAAAGAAGGTAGTTTGTTTTAATATGTATTAATTAAAAGACATTGTGACATTGTGAAATAAAATAATATTATCCCCTAATCACGTAAGGAGAAAATCAGAACTATGACTTCTTTTGAAAGAATTATGGGTGGTTTCTAAGTTGTATGAGGCTTACAAACAAAACTGAATATTAATGAAATAATTATAATAAAAATTAATTTAGATTTCTTTTATGAAAATGTATTTTACTGAACTCTCTGGAACTATAAAAAAGGTATCAAGAGCATGAACATGTCAGAGTTAACAAAGAAGTATACATATTATATCCTTAAGTATACATGCCATACTGAATTTGAAGTAGTAATTCAGCACAGAGATAAAATACCTAGGACCTAGATTTCCTCTCACTCTCTCAAATTCAGACACATGGACTTCATTGCTATCCACTGATTAGATCATGTTTGCCTCTTACCACAGGGCCTTTGCAGAAGCTTTTCCTGTATTTAGCACAGTTGCCTAGATTTCCACATAGCTAATGCCTTCACCATCTGCAACTCTTTGGTCAAAAGAACGTTCTTGAATATGTCTACATTGAGTACCTTTTTAAAAATACCTGCCGTCCCCCAACCAGTGATGAACCTCCATCCCCTACTCCTTTAATTTCCAGTTTTCATAGAACTTGCCACCTTCTGACACACAGCTTAATGATCTTGTTATTTAGGTTTACTTGGCACCATCTGCTTTACCTACTAGAATGTAAATTTCATTCTTGGAGAATCATTGTGTGTTGGCCACTAAATGCCTTAAACTGTCCTGAGCATGTGGTAGTCACAATATATTAGACACCATGTACAGAGAGTGCCAAAAAAGTGTACACAATTTAAGAAAAGAAAAAAAAATCTCTATTAAAATTGTAATGCTGAAATCACATCTGACTTCTGCAATTATGGTAGATACAAGATACGATATATAAGATGACAAGAGTTACTGATGTACAAATTCTGACAATTAAGGTAAAAAACTCATCCTAGTATAAGTGCTACATAGCTCATTGTTGACTATCACCTTGGTCACCTTTGAAGTGCTCCCCCTGGGAAGGTATGTACTGCTGCCTAGTCCACCCTTCAAAGAAATTTTGGAACTCTTTTTTTGGAATAGCCATCAAAGCTGTCATCATATGATACTTGATGTCCTGAGTTTCATTAAAATATATCTTCCTTTCAATGTTTTATTTATCTTCAGGTAATGAAAAAAGTCACTGAAGGCCAGATCAGGTGAGTAGGGAGGGTGTTCCAGTACAATAATTTCTTTACTGGCTAAAAATTCCCCTCACAGACAGTGCCATGTGAGCTGATACATTGTCATGATGAAAGGGCACACCTTTCCCATGCCAAGATTTTCAGTTAAGATTTTCCTTTTTCTCTATTGATGTTTACTTGACGCACTATGTTTAACAGACTGTGATAACACAGTCTATTGACAGTTTTGTTGCACAATTTGGTGAATTTTTGCAAGTTCTGCAAGTTTTTGCCAGTTCTGGTCATTCCACCCTGACCTCTCTTCAGCAGTATGCTTTCTTTACTCTCAGGGAAACATTTAATCCATTTGTACACTGCCATTTTCTTCATAGCATTATCCCAATAAAGTTGGACTGACAGGTTCCTAGTTTCACTTCCACTGCTGTCAAGTTTAACAAGAAATTTATGAATGTTTGTTTTTGATTTAAGTCAAGCTCTGATATTCTCATGCAACCACAATAAAGATTGCCACTCAGCAAGACCCTATCATACATCGACATGAACACAACTGTGAGATGCTAATATACCCAGGTTATGAACCCTTACTGAATTGTTTGTACAGTGCTGCCATGATAAGTGTATGGTGGCAACTTATAAAATTAATTGTCAGACCTCATATATTGAGCATCACAATTTTAGTACAGTTTTTTCCTTTCTTAAAATGTGTATACATTTCTCATCACCCTGTGTACACACACGCACACATACACACACACATATATATTTGCTGAACAGTGACTGAATATATTTTTCAGGTGTTTATTAACTTGGTTGTTTTCTTGTCCTTTTATAAACATTAAAATAAATTTTGTCCTTTAAAACACTCTTCATATCTATATACAAGATACATAATATAATTTTAAATTGTCATTAAAGTTGGTCTAACAAACTGTGGTATTTATATACCATAGAATTGAAGTACATTCTTCTTAATAAAGTATGTCAAGAAAGGGGGTGAGGGGGTGGTGCCTGTGGCTCTGTGAGTAAGGTGCTGGCCCCATATACCAAGGGTGGAGGGTTCGAGCCGGCCCTGGCCAAACTGCAACCAAAATATAGCCAGGAGTTGTGGCAGGAGCCTGTAGTCCCAGCTACTTGGGAGGTTGAGGCAAGAGAATGGCCTAAGCCCAAGAGCTAGAGGTTGCTGTGAGCTGAGATGCTATGGCACTCTACCAAGGGCAACAAAGTGAGACTTTGTCGAAAGAAAGAAAGAGAGAGAGAGAGAGAGAGAGAGAGAGAGAGAGAGAGAAAGAAAGAAAGAAGGAAAGAAAGAAAGAAAGAGGGAGGAAGTATCTAATGCACTCAATACTAAAATGAAACCAGTATATGAACAAGTACATAACAACATGATACATGCCCATGGAAAAGAAAAAACACAATTATAGTCTGGCAAGGGGGAGGGGCAAGGAGGGAAAGAAGGTGGGTAGTGGGAAGGGCCATTGGTGGGATCTCATCTAATGAGCAGGATGTGAGGATGTTCAACATGGTCCCTGGGTGCAGGGCTCAACTACAACTTAAACTTTACATTAGAAATGAAAACAATGTAAGTTAAGCATTTGTACCCTCCTATTAATCTGAAATTATAAAGAAGGAAAAAACTTATGAAGGCTAGCATAAATCATTCACTTTGATGTGCCCAATTCTCAAAACAAACATTTGTTAGTTACTTCCTTTGAAGTTGAGGTTCCTGAGACAGCAAGGGCTTCAAATTTCAGAAGATGCTTGCCAGCATTAGACTTGATACCTGATTCATAACTACTATGCAATAATAAGTTACTGCTTAGACAGTAAGCAGTGAACATGCTGAAGTGTCCTAAAGAGAAATGATTCTAAATCCTTATATGTGGGTAAACAAACCAATACTCAGTTTTCTGCTGGATAAGCAAAAAGTTAATTCCTCGTATATGTAAATCATATGTATACTCTGTAAATGCTTTATTTTCATCATTTAGTTCTGACTTGTGACATATTCCAAGAGTTACCTATTAACATCAGAAATTTTAACCTAGAGCTTAAGACTGATTTCATACCAGTTAAATTTTTGATTTTCTGTCACCCCAGTAGAAGCTTCCTAGTTGACACCTCCCTACACTGACCACCTCCTTATGCTGACCTAATTGTCATAGAGCAGACATACACCATGGGTACATATCAGTACAGTAGGCCTAGTTTCAACTACCTCCATATGTAGGCCATATGATTATAGTCCCTTGGGTGGGCAACTTACAGAATTTCTACTCTGTTTGAAAAATTCTGATACATTCAAGAATACATTTTTTCGTTTGAACATTTACACTATTCAGTAGATATCTCCAAAATCTGACATTATTATGATGGTCAAAATTGGAATTGATCTACATAACTAATAATTTTGGTATCTACTTGGAGAAAGAGCTGTGAAGCAGATTTATCACAAAATATCATTGGAAGTTATAGAAGTGGTAATGCTGTGGAGAGGACATACATTTATATGAGGAAACTATTAAATCTAGCTAATTTTTGATCTATAATTTTAAAGAATATCCATTTTAGCTATTATAATAATCTTACAATGCAATTAGTGTATTGTCCTAATGCCTGAATTCCAAAGCAATGATTGGGTGAGTCTCTGTGTGTGGATGTTTGTGTTCATATGCGCATATGTAAAAACATTTCAGTGCTTGATTCTTGTTCTCAGCACATTATTTCCTTCCTGTTATACTATTTTCTTGCTGAGAAACAGTCTTAGTAGTGCAAAAATATTCCTTTATTTGTTAACAGGAGAGTTAAAAAATCAGATATATCATTTGTTTTTATTTATAGCCAATTCTAAATTAAACCCTTTGTACCTACTATCCAAGGTTATTTTGATTTTTATGAGTTGACTTACCTCATAAATAGTAAACCTCATAAATAGTTTTTTTCAATTGAGCATAAACTCAATTGTTTTCAGAATATAACCTAGGGAGCTTTTCCAAGATTGAGGTAGATTCTTTTTGACCCATTTATTCATTAGTGCATGTAGGTAAATAACACGGTCATTCTCAAGTAACAATTTTAATTCATTTTTCTATGTATTTTCTCTATTTCTTTGTGCAACATCATCACCATTATTACATAATGTTTTTTGTTATGTATGCAAGACTCATTATTAAAAAGTTGAAAATTATAGAATAATTTTGTATGGATAATGAACCCCAAATTAAATCTCCATTATTTTAAGATTAAAAATTTACATTCATAATATTAAACATATATTATGCTTTTATGAAACAATGAATCACACTGTGAAATCTGTACTCAGATGAAGAATATCTCTGCATAGTGGATGATAAACATCCAAAATTGTTTTTGCCATTTATTTTTGCCCTTGTGCTATTAACTTCCTAATATCAATCACAGAATGCTCAGTTCCAATTTAGGTTTCACCATTAGCTTCATGGGGAAGATTAACATATGGTTGAATCATTTGTTTAAATTATCTGAGAAAGAATGAATAAGTAGAAGGAAAATAATAATAAAACTATCATTTAAAGTATAAAATAATATTTATTTTTTCTCTCTTCTGGTACCCTGACAAAAACACATTTTTGAATTTTTAAGAAGTCTTTTCTTTGTGAGATTTTTATAAAAGCTCAAACATATACTTTACTCATATGACAAAGAAATGTTTTTTATATTCTAAAATGTTGATACAAATTGTGTTCTTGATACCAAGGAAAGTTAATTTTTTTCTGAAAATAAACAAATTTGTGAAGTCTTTTCTTCTAACCACGGAGAGATGAACACTGAAGGAACTGAGACTCATGTAGTTATCAACTGCAAATTCCGTACATTTATTTATATCATAGACGTGCTTGATTATTAATGTATGGGAAACAAAATAGTCTCCTTAAAAGTACTTTGATTTTTATAAGCTAACCCAACCAAATCTTCTTATATACAGACTCATATTGAAGACAATTTTTTTCACAAAGATGAGTGCACTTGAATGTTTATTGCAGCATAATTCACAACAGCAAAGATGTAGAACCAAGCCAAGTGCCCATCAATAAAGGAGCAGATTAATACAATGTGGTGTATATACATCATGGAGTACTACTCAGCGATAACAATGGTGAACTAATACCTGCTGTAACAACCTGAACGTAACTGGAGACTATACTTTTAAATGAAGTATCACAAGGATGGAAAAACAAATATTACATGGATTCACTGTTAACTTGGAACCAATCAGTCAACATCTGTGTGCACATTTGGTGGTAAAACACAACAGAAAGCTAGCGGGTGGGAGGGTGTGTGAGGGTAAATTTATACCTAACAGGTATAGTGTCCTCTATCTGGGTTATTGACACACTTATAAGTTTGACTCAAACTATAGAAAATCAATTCATGTAACCAAAATATTTGTAGTAATATTCTGAAATTAAAAAAATAAATTGTACCATGATTTTAGGCAGAATCCAAATGGAAGGTGCAGCCATAGTTTGGTTATGTTTTGGTTGAGTTGTCATAGTTTATGCACTATTTTAAATTAGAAATTAATTTTAATATTTTCTAAATATCAAAATATTAATTCCAAATGAATCTTAAATTACAAGTGTTAATGCAAAGATTATTTACCCTAAATATTTTTTGAAAGCTTTAAGAAGTTATTTTGTTTCCTATTGTTCATTTTCATCTAAATTTGGGAACCAGAAGACTAAATCCCAAATTTTAATACATTCCTAAAACTTTTCAGATCTACATCTAGCCACAATACACTAACAGCTTTCTGAGGAGTTATTTTCTCATGCAGTGTGACTATATTTTCAAGATCAGATAACTTCACATAAAACACTGAGCTCTGAGCCCCTTGTCTAAAAATGCAATGCCTAAAATTGAATTTATTTATTTGCTCTCAAAATCCAATGAATTAAAAAAAAAGATGTATTTTTGTTCTAATACATAGCCTTTTCTAATCTAGCTAGCTATTCATATGTGTACCTGGTAGAAATGAATGTTTTTAAGCCATGTGGACCGTGATTTAATGAAGTCCCTATTTAATCTAGAAATACCTGTGCTATAAGTTCTTTTTATATGAATATTTTAAATTTTTAACATTTCAATAGATTTATGAGGTCCAAGTGTTTATTTGTTACATGAATGAATTGTATAATGATGAATTACATAATGTATCCAAGAGGTAACTTATATATGAATTATTTTAAACAAAGGAAAATATAATGGATGATAGAATGTATTATCTAAAAGACTATCAAATAAGAAACAGTAAATAGGTTCAAAAACACTGAGGACAAGGTAACATATGCAACAAACAACTTCGTAATTATTGGAAAGATAGATTATTAATTCATTTCTGACATCAATTCAACTCCTTTTCATTCATATGGTTTGGAAATTTTTTGTGAAAAAGAAATGGTAAGTTTTCTTACTTGAAGAGAAAAAATTTTATTCAAGAATTACACTCTGTCCCATAAAAATAAGATTTTCTCTTTCCCATTCCACTCCAAAGAAAGAAAGGCAGTAAGAGTAAAAGTGAGAGAGAGAAAGACAGAGAGAAGGAAATAAAAGGAGAGAACAATTAAATACCAAAAATATTCGATTTCTTTATGACTACATTCATTTGTTCAGCACTGTGCATAACTGCAGTTCAGTGGACCACTAAAGTTATTCTATTTTTATTTCTTTTATAATTATTTATTTTTTTTAGACAGAGTCTCACTGTGTGCTCTGGGTAGAGTCTTTGCCTTATAGCTCACAGCAACCTCAAACACCTGGATTCCTGCAATCCTCTTTCTTCCCTTAGGCTCCCCCCCATAGTAGAGATGGGGTCTCCCTTTTGTTCAGGCTGGTGTCCAGCTCCAGAGCTCAGGCAATCCACCTGCCTTGGCCTTCCTTAGTGCTAGGATTATAGGTTTGAGCCATCATGCTGGCCTATACAATTCAATTTAAACAGTGGTGAAATGTGCCAGGCATGGTTGAGGCAGGTGGATTGTTTGAGCTCAGGAGTTCAAGACTAGTTCGAGCAAGAGAAAGACACAGTGAGATAGAGTCTCGCTGGGCATGGGGGAGGGAGCCTGTATTCCTAGCCACTCAGGAGGATCTCCTGAGCCTGAAATTTTGAGGTTACTCTGAGCTATGATGATGCTGTGGCACACTATACAGAGTAACAGAGTGAATAAATGAATAAATAAATAAAACATAAAATGAAAAATGGTGAAATGGTGAAATCAATGTGCCTTGTCTTGAGATTACTGTTAAACAGAGTAGTTTAAAAAAAAAGGATTTAGTGATGTTAAATTAATTTAGGACAAAATCTCAGGAAGAAAATGTGAGGAGCAAAGAAAATAAGACAAGAAAATCATCAAATCCAATGAGTGGGCATTCCATGAATGGAACAGGCTGTGGGCAACAGGACCTCCATTTGAATAGGGTCCTTCAAGAAACCATGTGGAATAAGTCTCAGGATCGCCTTCCTGGACGTATACTCCTGAACGTGAAGAGAACTACAAAGACACCCCACTGCTACCCTAACAACCAGGAAGGTATGATGGAGGTGGAGAAGGTATGATGGAGAGGAGAGTCGCACTATTAATGGAATTCTGGCCCCCAAATCATAGCATTCATTTAGTCGCGACAACATATATGACAAAGCTAAATTGAAAAACTTTCTTCAAAATAAGAGGCAACTAATCTTCAAAATACTGTCATGAAAGCCAAAAAATGAAGAAAATCTCTGAGAATGAATGAGACAAAGTATACAATTAATGCAAAATTGCAGTCTACATTTATTTGATCCTGGGCCAGCAAAAGCACATGAAGAAAACCAGGCAAATCTGCATAAGATCTATAGCTGTCTTAATAGCACTGTACCAACACTAATGTCCTACATTAAAAATTACACTGTGGTTCTGAACAAAGTTAACAATCAGAAGAAATGGGTGAGGGTGAATAAGAATTCTCTGTACTATTTTTACAACCTAAGTAAAGTTTGAGATTATGTCGAATTGAAAATCAGATAATAGGACATGCAAACTGCTGAATGTAAAGAAAAGAATGAACTAATGATAGATAAAAAGATGAGTGGGCCCCAAAGCATGATTTTTTAAAAAAAATTTATTGTTGGGGATTCATCGAGGGTATAAGAAACCAGGTTTCACTAATCGCATTTGTTAGGTAAAGTCCCTCTTACAATCCTGTCTTGCCCCCAAAAGGTGTGGCACACACCAAGACCCCACCCGCTCCCTCCTTCCCTCCCTCTGCTCTTCCTTCCCCACTCCTCTCTCTCTCTCTCCTTTCCCTACCCCCACCATGTCATTAATTGTCATTGATTGTCCTCATATCAAAATTGAGTACATACAATTCATGCTTCTCCGTTCTTGTGATGCTTTACTAAGAATAATGTGTTCCACTTCCATCCATGTTAATACAAAGGCTGTAAAGCATGATTTTTATTTAGTGAAAAAAGCCAGATCCACAGGACACAAACTTTGATCTTATTTAAATAAATTTTAAAATAAATAATGAGGAGGCAAAACAAACAGCAGGTAAAACTACTTCACATTGACTAATAAAAATCAGAAAAGATATTTACATTTTGGAAGGGTGGGGGCTTTTGACCAAGCACAGATTCCCTTTCCTACAAAACCCCATGGCAAGTTTGATGACTCTTCTCCTATATTAGAAAAGCAGGGGACTTTTTTTTCTCAAGAAAAGAAAAAACAGAGGCTCTTGAAATGTGGCCCCCAGCATACCAGAAGTCATGTGTGTTATGGTCAAAATAGAGGGTGATAAGTTACAACGTGTTCCTCTCTTAGTCTCCAGCCCTCTTCCTCCACTCAGCTTCTAAGACACTGAACACAATCTTTACAGGCAAGAGATTGATCATACACTTTCTGGGAAACATTAGCACTTTCATGTGAAGGACCTGACCACATAGACATTGCAGATTCTCTAATCATTCTCTCACTCTCATCAGCCTAGAGGGAAGTTTAAATTTAATGGACACCCTCCAACCCCCTTCCTACTCCTTTTGCTGGAACTTTTTTATTTTTGTGTATTTTTGTGTCTCCAGTATTTATGTGTAAAGATTGTACATAATTTCTGGATGTATGTTAAGCAATTGGAAATGAGTGCTGAATTTTAGGTATAAATTGAGGTGTCCCAAATAAGAGAGATTTCAGAAATAAGTGGTCTTTCTTGGGCCAAAGCCTATGGTGGGATGAGTATAGGTTTGAGGATGCTGTTCTATGAACTGCAACATTGAGAAAATAACAATCCAAATATTTATTTGGATTACCAGAAATGTATTTCATTAGCCTAAATATCATGTCATTTAAACAACCTGTTATTGTAGGTCAAGAAGAATCTTAAACAGATGTGTTGTCTCTCCCGCCACCCCTCCCACCACTCACCACCACCCCCCCAAGGCCTATAGGTCTTGTTTCAGAGATCCTGGTCAGTGGGATTCAGGCTCCAGGTCTGAGACCTGTGGTCAGAGTGGCCTCCAGGGAAATCATCTGTCAATTTAGGCTGAGACTGATGCCTGGAAACCTGTCTCCAGTCAGCTGTGCCCCCCCAGGACTACCTTAACTGGCACTCTGCAACCCCCTATAGACCAATAAAAAAGAAACAAATATGCTTTGAAACGCTCAGTCCTTTAGTCTCTTAGATTTATTGTCAAGTAGGAAACCAAGTAGTAGTATGAGATGTCTGAGGAAAGCCTACCAGTCACAGGGAGAAACAATGGTGGGATGAACAAAGGTGGTAACCACGGAGGTGAAATGTTTATATACAGGACCATAGTGACATTCTCATGGGATACATTTGCTGTGAAAAGTAAAAAGCAGTAAAGTATATGGATTCTCTGATTTTTTGCAAAACCAGCAGAGTTGATTATCCTGCCACTTGTTCTGTAGACGTCAGTGAGAAAAGAATGAGGATTTCGCTGTTGTACTTTTTTATTTTTTTTGTAAAGGCAGAGTCTCACTTTATTGCCCTCGATAGTGCACCAGGGCATCACACAGCTCACAGCAATCTCCAACTCCTGGGCTTAGGCGATTCTTTTGCCTCAGCCTCCCGAGTAGCTGACACTACAGGCTCCTACGACTATGCCCAGCTATTTATTTACTCTTTTCCAGCTATTTATTTACTCTTTCTTTTCCTTTACTTGAACACGATTCATGAGATTGTTGATGTGTTCTTTTGCTATTAGACTTAGACAGGTAATGTTGATAAATACCTTACAAGGACTTTAGCCTTCGTTAAATATTCATGAGCTCTGGGTGTGGGCACGACTGTTCAATGGCCACATGTAAGTCACTTGTATCTTTGTGAAATTTCTGTTGAGGGGATGTGTCCAGGAGTGATAAATTCCCCATACTATGAGGGTGTTATGGGATGTCACAGTACTCAAATGAATTAAGATCAGTTTCATAAATCTGGGAGCATGTTGGTTGTGTGCATAATTACTTAAACGGAAATGTCTTCTTTTATTGTTTCCTGGAAAAGTGTGAAGACTCCATCATGGTCTTTTCGACTAGAGTTGCTTTCAAGCCACTTGTATATGAGAATAGGGTGGGGATCCCTCTCTTCTTCAGATTTCTATTAGCCTGAAATACTGTTTTCCATACCTTCCCCATGAACTCTTATCTTTCCAGCTGAGGTGTGTTTCCTGCAGGCTGTAACTGGATGGTTTGTTTTTTTTTTTATCCCATTAGCCAGCCTCTGCCTCTACCCAGGGGAATTCCAGTCATGGATGTCCTGGTTTTTAACTTAATCTGTAGATATGAAGAATGTACACAATCAGTAAAAGCAGCTGAAGGTGAAAAGGAAATCTCTGGACTATTTTCACAACATAAGTGAAATTTTGGAGGGGATGGCTTTTGCCAAAGCACACATTGTCTTGCCTACAGTACTTCAATTAAAGTTTGGACCTATCTGTCTCGTGTCTTATCCCAGAAGACAAGGTGATATTTTTTTCTCAAGAAAAGCAAAACGGAGGCTCTTGAAACAGGGCCCCCAGCACACTTGAAGTCACGGGTGTTATGGAAAAAATGGAAGGCGACAGGCTACAGCGCAGGTCCTGTCTTGCTGGGCAGCCTCTTCCCCCGCTCAGCCTCTGGGACACTAGCAGGCACCATCTTGGCTCTCCAGGTGTAAGATGGAAGGTATATTTTCAAGGAAACATTAGTCCTCTTTGTGAGAAGGACATGGCCATATAGACACTGCAAATTTCCTCATCATTCTCTCACCCTCAGCAGCCTACACTGAGGCTTCAATTTGACTGAAACCCTCAAAGCCCCTACGTACCCATGAAAAAGGAACGAATATGCTTTGAAACGCTCAGTCCTTTAGTCTCTTAGCGTTATGGTCAAGTAGGAGGGTCAGACATCTGAGGACCGTCTACCGGTCACAGGGAGAAACAATGGCGGGATGAACAGAGGTGGTAACCGGGTAGGTGAAAAGTTTATAGAGACAGGACCCTAGTGACATTCTCATGGGATAGATTGGGTTAGA
>CAUYQV010126480.1:0-80552 GCA_963574575.1 Galagoides demidoff | reverse complement strand
GTATACATACGTTAATTTAAGATTAGATTGAGTTTATTGCATTTAACAAGGTCATGCATTTATCAGAAACAGAGTGGTCACAAAGAAATACTAGTGATTTTATCTGTGAGGAATAATGTCATCCCCTAGGTGAGGACTCTGCTATTGTAGTTTCTCATGATGCCTTTAAGGTTGAGTGTCCTGATATTCAGGAGCCTGTTTCTTCATTGTAAAATGAATATGTGAAAAATTGAGTTCTTAGTTGAAGTCACTATTAATAGCTGGTAAGTTTACACTGGTTCACATGCTCTACAAATTATAAAGTGGTCTGTGGATGTTACTTACCCTCAGCTGGGAGTGGAGCAGGGAAAACCTGACTTTTATTTGTATCTTCCTCCATGCTATATGGGGGAACCCAAAATGCACCTGTCTGTTCAACTTTTTTGGTTGGAGCCCAAGAGCAAAGAACAGTGCCTATCACATAGCAGAACTCAGTAACTAACTCTCTCATGAGGTAATAAGTCAATAAATCACTGAATTTATTTTAACTTCTATTCTATTGATCACCTGTGTGGTAATATGCTAAGTACATTTCATTCTCAGTTGCTTTCAGTCCTGGGTACGTTTGAATCTCCTAGGGAGCATTTTAAGCTATTATATGTCTGGCCCCACCCAAGACTAACTGAATCAGAATCTTTGAGACTGGGTCGAGGACACAGGTAGCTTTAAAAGCTACGTGGGAGACTTTATTATGTAAAAGACACAGAATCAGTGAATTCTTGTTCCATTGTTTTCTTGGGAGTTTGAATGAGTAGCACTAATGTTGCTGCTTACTTACTTCTGGACATCCGAGTTTCAGTGAACATCTCCCACCCTGCCATTTGTCATGGCTGAAATATTCTACATTTATAACAATGCTAATTTGTCTTCCACAGTAAAGTATAACCTCTTCTGCCTCTACTTCTGAAACACAGTCCAACTGCCATGTAAATCATAAACGTAAATCCCTTGTAGTGTGGAAGAAACATGTCAGTTAGCATGGGGAAGATTAATGTTGACAGAGGTCACTGGAAAATGCCTTAGCAGAGGTCCAGGTCTCAGGTTCGTTTCAGAATCATGACTATTGGTGACATACACTGAGGCTGGTGGGTTTGAGCCCAGCCTGCGACAGATAAAATGAACAATGACAACTGCAACAACAACAAAAAAAATAGCTGGTCATTGTGGCGGGTGCGGGTGCCTGTAGTCCCACCTACTTGGCAGGCTGAGGCAAGAGAATCGCTTAAGTCCAAGAGTTTGAGGTTGCTGTGAGCTGTGATGCCATGGCACTCTACTGAGGGTGACATAGTGAGACTCTGTCTCAAAAAAACAAACAAACAGAAAAAAAAGAATCATGACTCTTGATGATCATTCTATAACATTATGAAATGAGGAGACAGTGCTTAGATTAAGGTGGCTTGAATTGGTGTCCAGTTCCTCCCTAAGTGTTTGGTTTGAAACTGTGTTGGCACCAGTCAGCTAAAACTTGCCATTGCGGAGAAGGGAATGCTCACTTTGAAGGTACTTGTGATTCAACAGAGAGCAGAAGCAGACAAGTTCATTTTGTGTGTTTGTTGAGGGCGTCCTTAGCTGGAAATCTTGTCTGGATTCCTCGGAATCATGTTGCTTTGTTTTTCTTGGATGTTAACATTTTCATTTTCCTGAGTCTTACAAAGATGTCATTTTTGTCCAAGAAGCAAAGATAAGTTGTCGTAGACAGGTATACATGTGTGTGGTTGAAATTGGGGAAAGATCACTATCACTCTAAGGCAAAAACCGATACCTCTGCTTTGCCCCCAGTGACAGAGTTAAATAGCAACTCAAGATTCTGGTAATAATACAGGGTGACAGCCTTGCTGGGAGGTGCTGCAAAGAAGGGGCTTTGATGCCAAATAAATGGTATCGCTGAGCTATCAACAGACAAATGCCAAGTTATTTTTACTCACGGCAATGATTTCTATGCTGTTTTTTTAAAACTTCAGAGTGTCCTCAGATATTTCAAAGCATATCATGCAATTCTTAAAAATAATATACTCGTGGGGCATATTAACAGCATAGTATATGCTCTTACCAATGAGAATGGATGTGGGCAAAAAATCACGTGACATCGCTGCTTTGTAAATGAGGGGATCAAATGGACCCCTGATCTGCTTGACACATCCGTTCCCCATGAGAACATACCGAGTGTGCCTGTCAATGTCTCAAAGTCACTTGCTTTCCAGAGCCTCCTGGGAGCGTGCAAGCCTGTGAATATTCCTGCTGGTATGGAACAATGTGCTTTTTTCCCCCTCTTACTAGATATTTTTCCTATCTTACTGGAAATATGTGACCAGGATTTGCCGTGCATTTATCTCCTGTCACTCTTTTGTTTCTCTCTTTGCTCTTACCTTTGATTCCAGAAATGTTTTTAAAATAATTGATGGCAGTTAATAAACAGCATGGCAGACGGGAAAAAATGAACAGCGAGTGGGGTGCTCGCTTTGATAGACTGCGCTGCCAGCAGATAATTTACCAGGGCAGAGTGCTGACATACACAGCCCCAGGAGAAGGACTTTCCCCTGTTCTTAAACCAAAATCATTGTTGAAAGTTTCCATTATTCATAAGGCACCATCCACGCACACTGCAGGAGGCTGTCCCGTGATGATGCATCTGAGCTGGTGGTTCTCTGGTTCAGGTGTAGGGAATGAGCAAATATCTGTATTTGTGCACTTGGGGAGATTGCCAACTTTCAGAGAAGGAACTTAACACCAGAGTCTAGCATAGTGAAATTTTCTACCCTTATTTCCAAGTATTTTCCCTACCTCCTTCCATGCTATCCTTTGTAAGTTCTGAGATCCTGCTCTTGCGACTGTTTATAGCTCTATCACGCTGACTTTATTTCATCATTTTTCACTTTAATTTCTGCTATAAATTCTTGATGGTTATACCACATTTCCTTGTATGTCCCTAGCCTACGTCAATGCTCTGGCACATTAAATAGACTTGTTAACATTAATTAAATGAATGAATGAATGAATAAGGATTCAAAAGAAAACATTTCTGGAGTTCTCTTGAGAGGATCAAAGAGAAACCACCAATAATAGTCATCTCTGGTAGTTTACTAGGAGAGTATGGGAAGGGCAAGGATATCTACAAGTCTTCTCAAAACTAGGAAATAAATTAGATGGCCCATAGGTAATTTCTCAAGATTCTGCTCAGCAGCAAGTGGCTTTTCCAAAATCACCCCTAGTTTGTGGAGATCATAAGACCACAGTGTCTGCATTAATCTATCTCACAACCAGTTCCACCACAATTATACCTTGGAAATGTTGATTGCAAAAATCCATGGAGATGTTTTGAAATGATCTTCTCTGTGAAAGGCATATCCCCCTACTTCTTATTCATGACTGAAAAGGCTTTTGAGCAGATGAAGTTTTCATGGGTTAGTGAGGAAGCATGGGCAGAGTCAGCTTCCTAAACTTTGGATAGAAATTTCTCTTAGAAGCTTTATTTAACCATATGATTATAAAAGGTAAAAGACCTGTCTCCTAAGAACCATCTTCTCAAATCTACTAATCACAAAACAAAACGAAACATAGCAATATGAAACAAGCTACAGCCCCTGAGAGCGTGTGAAGGGCAGAGCTCTCCTGTCTTGGTGCTGTGCCCGTAAGTGAGCTGTTTTTCTTCAATATGGAGATAATTTATAATGAGATGCACAAGGGTATGCATACACACATCAACACACATACGCCAGCTTCTCCGTATCCCCCATGGCAAAGTGAGGCCAGGATAGCAGAGGGCTCAGCAAGTCATTTGTATTCAGTATCCAGCAGCCCTGTGCTGACTCTGCACAGCAAGCTGATGACTGTTTACTTTAAGCATAATGACTCTGTTAGGACTGACCTTTCCTGGTGGACTCCCAACCAATCAGACTTAACCCTTTAATTAATTAATTGTATTAGCAAAATGAGTTCTCCTGCCCCATCTCCCTTAGCCATCACTCAGTTTACACCATAAGCAAAATTATTAGTTTGAGAATTTTAATGACCGTACACTATTTATTTTCATCTGTTTTTGCCGGCATCTCAGCAGCCGAGTGCTCCGATTTATATACTGTGTGTGCGTGTGTGTGTGTGTGTGTGTGTGTCTGCACCCTCATAACTGTGTGTGGTCATTTGTTTGTTATTGGAACTTTGCTGACTGTTCCAAAATTCAGCCAAGAACAGCAGCTTAAGTGACAAAGTTTGATTTTCCATACACTCAGGATACTAAAACAATGAAGAGAAAATGAACCAGAAAGCTTGCAAGACAGCCTTTTGGGGGGGTGGTGGTGGTGGTGGTGATCTCCTTTTCCCGAAGCCGATGAAGGCTCTAATCTATCTCAGAGAGGCCTTATTATTAGAGAGAAAGAAGAATAAAAGATACAATGTCTTTTCTTTTTATAGAAAGATCGTCTTAGTAGGGAGGGGAGGTAAACATAAGCCACGTGTCCGTAGATCTGTTTTCTCTGATGGGCCAATTCATTTTTTCTATTCTAACATCCTAGATCTTTTTTCTTTCTTCCTTTCCTTTCTTTCTATTAACTGCTACAGGGAGATCTATGTGTAATATACCGTGGAAAGGAGCTGGAAGAGGGTGAGCAATGCACAATTTCTAAGGACTTTTGAAATCGTTTGTTCTGGAAAAATTCATTTTCTTCTGATCTCAAAGTATAATCTCCCTCTAAGTCTCTCGGCTAAGGCTTCCCTTGAACATGAAGCAGAGTTTAGCTACTGAAGCATATTCATGGAGACAGAGTGACCCAGAAGGAAGCATTGATTTCATACCTGTGGGAGCCTGTGCATGTCTTACAGATGATTTAATGCGTCTGGTTATCATTATGCTTTAATAGTGTGCTTTAACTGGATACAAGTGCAATTTAAAACAAAAAAGATGTATTCTTTTTTTCTATAAAGTAGCATATATATTCACGGTAAAAATTAGAAACATATGGAAAGCTTATTTGCTAAATAAAAGGCAAAAGTGAAAAAAAAATAGACACTGGAGGTAGATGGGTGAAAACCAACTTCCTTCCCCTTTGTGAGACACTTTTTCTGTCCCCCTTATGCCTCTTTGTCTCCTCCTGGGAGACTGGGTTCCCTCTGCCCACAGTCCATGTGAGACGCTCAGATGTGGCTTTCCTTCCGGGGCCTGGTGCATAGATGTCCCAGGGCTTGGCTGAAAGAGAATCATACACTCTCCTTTCCTCTCTGCTATCTGTCCTGTACAAGCACCTTGGTTGGAATAACCCTGGCTGCAGCCTTGAGTCATATACTATTATATTTTCTATATCTCATTCCTAGAAATTAAACGAATGTTACAACTGACCGAGGTAGAGATTGTGGAGGAAGAAAGGCTTTGGTTTGAGACCCTCGATCTAGCCCCATCTCAGTATTACTAAAAGCCATCAATAATACCCTTACTACACATTCAACTACTATATTGGTCTTTATTTACGTTATTAGGTGAGATTTTACACTGGAGTTTGCATTCTGTCTGCTTTCTGAATATTTTATATTTGTTTTAACTATGTGAGATTTTCAAATGTTGACTGACCGTTTTTGAACTATAAAAACAGCAATTTCATGTGGCTCAATCTAATAATAGCAAATGCTTAATAAACGGTAACTTTATCGTAAACTAAGCACTTTATACTGATCATCTCATTTAATTCTTAGAACAACATGCTTAGGTAGTTACTTTTTTTAGTTCCCACTTATAAAGTGAGACAATAGAAGCTTAGAAGTGGAGAAGGATGTGTTCAGCATTAATGTGCTGTTAGGGACGTAAGCTATTATTGAAACTCAGTGCTCAAAAAACAACACTAAAACTCAGTTCTCTATGACTCTAGAATCACTTTCCTCGTGATACACAAATTATTTTAAAATTGCATGGCCTTAATGGCTGCATAATAGCTCATTGTATGGATTTGCTTTATTTTTATATTAAAAATATTAATCCCCTGCTTATCATTTAGACTGTTCCTACTTTTTCATTGCTATAAAGAATGCTGTGATGAATGTAACTCTCAGGCTACAAATAACTGCATGTGTTAGCAGGGATTGAATGCGTGTTCTGTGCCTCTGTCAACTGTGTTCTGCTTAGATGGATAATATCTAGTATGAGCCTTGTGATTTACTAACTAGGAAATTATTATCTGCTAAGAATCACTTTTTAACTTTCAGGGGGTGTTATTTTAGAATTGTTTAAATAGCAGATCTCTGGTAATGTATTTATGTAAAACACCATATACACACATTTTATTATACTGCTTATGTGCGGCTTTCCAGGAATATGGCTATTTTAGAGAGCTCAATAAATTTGTAACCACACTCCTCTCCACCATCAAGAAAATCGTACCCAAATCATTGGTTTCCCTTCTCCATGGAATGTCCCTTCCCTTGGGCTCCACTATTACCCCCAAACCCATAAGGCAATTGTTTTCTATTGTATTGTTTTGCTGGGAAGATAAAATTCCATTAGGAAAACACAGAGATAGACTTGAAATAATTTTATGTAAAATACTGCATGAACAAATTGTAGGTTATGTGGATGTAAAGTAAAAGCTCATTGTCTGAGCTGAAACATTCTCCCTGTCTCAGGCAATCGTTAAATGAAGGGCACAGGGACAGGGACTATTGCTACTGGGGTTGAAGGAACCCTGGCTTTGCCCTGGGTCTGAAGGGGTTCATAACTGTGGGCAAGCATGAGGCCATCAAGAGGGACTGCTTATCAGCCTCCTGTTTCAAGCCAATTTCTTGCTAAGAGGGAGCTGGTATAATTTGGGAGCAGAGTTCTGTTTCAGGGACATAGCCAGTTAAGTATGAGTCCCATGCAGGAGTTCAAAAGCATAGATTGAATGCTATGCCTTGTGGAGCACCGTTTATGCAAACAGAGAAACCTGAGTGATGGGTCCCCCAAATCTCAGGCTGTTCTGTCCCTGGCAGAGAAAGACAGGATAAGAGCAGCACCTTTGTGCTCCCCAAGAATTATGCGAAACAATCACTTACCCAGAATCCTGAGCCTTCCCTTGCACCTAATTAGTGATACGACTAGAGTTTTGGTATTATTGAATTTTCAATAATTCAAAGACAACAAAATGATGATTTTTATATCTGAGATATAACATATCATACATCATATAAAAGTACAATAAAAATTGCAAGTAGATATGTTCTAGAAAGTATGCGCATTTCCTCAGTATAACTGTATCATGTGAGTAAAGAAAAGAATAGTCATTTTGCACAGCTCAGGACATCTGAAGTCTGTTGAAAATTGGAAAAAGTGTATATAAAACACTAGACAGACGTTTACATTAGTGTTCATTTTGCTTGTCTGGTTTGATTAACAACACAAAAAAGCATTACTTCAGACTATCACCATGTTACCTTAAAATATGAAAACAAAACAATTCAATGTAAAAATTAAAAAAAAAATAAGACTTGGGACGCCTGTTCATCTTGGAGGATGCTCAGTGGTGGGTGGGTGTTATCTAGCAACACACCAACATCTTACACAAACAGAAAGCACCACGAGCTGCCCTGCTGACCCGCCTCACCCTCCTCGTGTTCTTACACTTCCCTTTCTTTTCATTTTCCTTGTTCGTCTTTTGCCTTCACACCTTCTGGAATAGCTCTTACTTAATCCAAATTAGAGAGAGAATTAGAGAATTTGTGGGATTTTTGTAATAGGAACAGATGTGAAATTTTTTTTCTTTCTTTGTTTTGATTTGGTTTTCCTTTATTCTTATCATTTTAGGCAGTTTTATCATGTCCAATAGGATATATGTTCCCTTCAATCATAGAGCAGTTTCTCATACATCGCCACCACTATGCAATTTTTTTTTTACAGAGTTTATTGAAAGACACAAAAATGCTCTTTTTAATGAGAGCGAAGTACTTTTAATTTAAAAAGGAGATGATTATTTAAAAAGCCTTTGTCAAGAGAATGAGAATACAAGCTATAGACTGGGACCAATTATTTGTAAAAGATATACTTGATATTGTACTGTTATCTAAAAATAAACAGGTATTCTTAGCACGCAGCAATCAGAGAACCAGCAACTTTCTTAAAACACCAACCAAAAAAAGGCAAAAGATCTGAATGGATAACTCACCAAAGAAGACCTGTAGATGACGAGTGAGCACATGAATAGACGTCCAAGTTAAAACAAGGATGTGCCACTAACATAGAACGGCCAACATCAAAAATACCGACAACACCTGAGGTTGACAAGAATGTGGAGCAACAGCAAGGCACATTCATTAACGGTGGGAATTCAGAAGGGTATAACCATTTGGAAAACAGTTTGGCACTTATAAATCTAAGAGTAATCTTAACATAAGATTCTGAAATCATACCCAACTGAATTGAATACTTATGTCCACATAAATATCTGTATGTGGATGTTTATGGCACCTTTATTCCTTATTATCAAAACTTGAGCACAACCAAGATGTCTTTTAGTAAGTGAATGTATAAACAAACTTCCGTACATACAGGGCATCTGTCTTCACATTGAGCTGAAGTTAACTAGTCTATCCCTAACATCCCTAGCAAGGCAACCCTGTAATTCCTACTCTGTGGAGGTTCCACATTAGTGCTCAGTGGCGGTTGTATATTTAGCCCTTGGCACATAGAATCTGCCCCCAAAAGTCATAACTTTGTCCTTGGCTCAAAATTACAGTGCCGAAAGGAACTTATCCCCTTTGTTCATTCTTAAGCCCTAATGTAAGCCTTGTTCACCACCCGAGGAGATGTAGCTACCCAGTAAGATTGTCCATCTACAAATGGCATTTGCAGATTCTTGACCTTTTTATATATTTCTCAGTGTTTTTCCACTTCTGGGACTTTAAAAGTTCAGCAGATCAGAGGGGATTTCTCAACTCAGCATAAGATACAGCAGACTGGATAGCAATTTCTTAGATTTCCCTTGTGGGAGTAAGGTGCTTAGATTGTATGGGGTCAGAGTCTAGAGAAAGCTTTTCCGGGAACTCAGGCAACACGGAAAAATACGAGAATTGTTTAGAGTGAATTGTTGGCTTACTTACATGGTTTTGCCTTTTGGTGCACCAGACCCTTAGCATTAACACTCCCAGGGGGTTTATAGTTTCTTATAGTTTCTACTGAGCTTTTATAGTCTCTACCGAGCTACCAATGGAACAGATGTCAGAATTACAAGGTAGGCATGAGATGGATGTTCTCCTCCGGCCCCAACTCTTCCTTCATTATACTGATTCTTGGAACCTGTTTCAGGGTATTTGGATCCTATAATCATGTAGAGGAGTCAGGTAAAGGATATATACATTGATTAAGAGGGGAGAGGTGAGAGAATATGGTAAGGCTGGTATCTCCAGACAGAGCTGTACTCTGAACCCCATTTTTCCAATTTCAGACAGTTGGTTTTGGTAGCATCAGTTAAGCCTGGTAAGAACCAGGGAGATGGAGATATTCTGTTACATGAACTTGTACAAGTGGAGCTGGGTGAAGAACATTTCTTGAGAAAGAGTTGCCAGAGTGCCAGATTCTGTCCTGTACCTACCATCTGAAGGTGGGAAGATGGGCTTCAGGGGAGCTTTGCATGTAGTCCCTAGATTTGGCGATATAAAATCTGGAGCCTGACTTGTAAGATCTCGGAGCCTGAGACAATTAAAGTGTTTTCAGATTGAAGTGTGATTCCTGCTTGGAAATCTAGAGGGAGAGGCAGGAGCCGGCCACCTCCTAAATGGTGGGCCGGGGAGGCCATCCGTGCTTTGGTTCCTTGGAGCTGGGAAAGAGGAGTATTTTTCCAGGAGCATGCAAGGAAGAGTCTTGCTGGAGTCCACTTAGGTCTTGCTCAACAGACTTCTCTGGAGGGATAAGGAGACTCATGGTGTAAAGGCGTGTTTGTGACAGGCAGCTGGGGAAGGGTGTCTCCCGTTATTCCTCGGACTGGAGATACGTCCATCCAGATCATGAGGAGGCAGGAGTCCCAGCAATGGACTTTGAAGAGCCTACCAACTAAAGAGTCACCAGCTGCCAGGTCGAGAATGCTGGAAACCACCCCCACATTAGACTAGTCCTCACTGCTTACCCTCTATTCTCTCCCATCTTCCTGGAACAAGGCAGCAAATTGAGCCTTGAAGCTCCTTTAACTGCTTAGAGAGCAGATGGCCACAAACCCTTTCTGCAGCGCAGGTGTCAGCCTGTCCTCAAATAGTAAGGGACGAGCTTCTAGCTGGAAAATGGCTAAAAGCCTGAAAGGAGTGGGGCCATTCAGGGACAGGGAGGGTACAGAGGTGGGGAAGTGGGAGGGAGAAGGTGTGGGTTTAATATAGTCACACACAGGTTTTTGATTACTGTCTTCAACTGGATGTTTATTTACTGAGTTAAGAGAGTGCGTGTGGTTTAAAGTCACCCTGGGACAATCTATTGCATAAGAATAAGCAGAAAGCCCGTGGACCAGCCAGATGATAGTCAGGAACAAGAGAAGCTTGCTCCCAAAGAATAAACTCTGGAGGAAGACAGAAACAAAGGCCACCCTTCACGTCACTTGTTTGTTTGACGCAGTCTGGATATAGCTCGTGCTGTTTGGCTTTTCCCGTGGCAGAGGTCTCTATTCTCTGGCACAAGGTGAGATTAGGGGAACAGTAGAGGGGAGTATAAAGCTCCTTTTTAGCAAAATAATCATGTAGCTTTGAAAGAGAGGGGAGCAATTTGCTACCTACTCCCCAAACCTTTTTGATATCTGAAAATCTATGGCAACAGAACATATAACCATTTTAAATGTGATTAAACCTAAAACCCGATCATACAGTAAACCAATCAGGTACATTGTGAAACTTGAGCCATGTTCAGCATGATATATAATTTACCTTTAAAGTGAACTCCTTTAGAGAGCAGGCACTATGAATAATTACATTTCGGCATCATGAATAAATTAGGATTTTTCTGAGCACGCTAGGACATACATGGTCACCCTGCTCGTACTCTGCTGCTTCCGAGCTATACAAGAGTTTGTTGTTGTTGTTTTGTTTTCTTTTGTTTTTTGCTAGAAATGAGAACTAAAAACAAATTCTACTTTTCAGCAGCTTCATGACATTTAATGTGTAACAGCATTAGGCACCCCCTGAACTGAGAAGCTCAGGGAATTCACTGTTTTTTCTTGGTGGTGGTGGTTGTTGATTCACTTCCTGGTTTATGGTATTTTGAGTTATATATATAACTATCAGAATCCAGGCAAGGTACTGAAATCAAGATAATATGTTTATGAAGTGAATCTCCCCCCCAAATCCTTACTTTTGTGGACAGAGGTCCCAAAAGATGCTTAATACCCTGGCAGAAACATATTCCACATAAGGGAGGGAGGGACAAGGGGTGCAGTGGCTCACACCTGTAATCCTAACAGTCTGGGAGGCTGGGGCAGGAGGATCCCTTGAGCTCAGGAGTTCAAAACCAGCCTGAGCAAAAGCAAGATCCCATTTCTACTAAAAATAGAAAAAATAGCCAAACACTGTGGCAGGTGCCTGTAGTGCCAACTTTTCAGGAGGCTGAGGTAGGAAGATTGTTTGAACCCAGGAGTTTGAGGTTGCTGTGAGCCAGGCTGATGTCTTTGCATGCTAGCCTGGGGCAACAGAGTGAGACTCTGCTTAAAAAAAGTAAGGGAGATGGTTAGTTAGTAGTATTAGGTGTGTTCCATTTAAGCGCCTTAAGAGTCAGTGAGATTAAGGGGGAGAAAAATGTAAGCTTTCATTTCGGAAGGCCTTGGTTTACCTTTCTCACCTGGCACTTAACTGTGGGAGGTTCAGCAAGTATTTTACCTTTCTCCAGTGAAAAGGGCATAACTCTCATGCCATCGCTTCTGGGTAAAGAGATGTTGAGTTGGTCACTATCGTAGACAACATTAAAATCCGCAGTGTATTACAATTCTCATTTATCAGACACTTAGACGGCAGTTGTTAGGAAAGCTCCTGTAAGTGCTTTCTATTTACCACTGAAATTAAGTGTAAAACTTCTCCAGCCTCGCCTCTGCTGCTGTTCATCTGAGCCCAGATGTTGAAACTTCTGGTGAGGAGATAATTGCTTGCTTTTCATTCTGTAGACTGAAGCACTCCTCTCTCCGTCTTCCCTGCACCCTGTCCGTGTGTACACACACGGATGAGAGAGTGCTGTGAGGGTGCACAGCAAACGGCAGAGTTTGACCAAGACATTCACTGTTAAGAAGATACTTTGCTCAAATCCTTTTCTGTCTGGCAGACGGTGTTGGCATAAAACAGATGCAGATTCCTACCCCTCCCGAGGATGTAGCGGATAGGAAGACTTATAAAAAAGTTACAATGATGGAAACTTAATTAGGGAGTTCAGGGAATAGTAAACAAGATATAAATTCACCCAGGATTCCAAGGATGTGCCAGGTGAGCTGCAGCAATTGAGACAACAGTTACTAAGGAAGAAGTTAGTATAGGCTCCTGGCCAAGTTGGCTTCAGTTTCCAGCACTTGAAGTGAGCACCACTCATAGGAGATATCAGGCAATTTTAGATATTTGTTCTGTACCTCGGCCATAGTGGAATGATTCCTCCAAGAGTTTGAAGCGTTCTTTGGAACCTAGAGATTGCCAAGCCAGTTTGCAGTCCATTATTAACATTGATGAAATTAGTCACATAACCCAATTTTCTTAGCAGGATACTGGGAGGGGGGTCGTTTTTGCCCACAAAGGCCATTTGGCAATGTCTGGAGACACTTTTGGTTGTCATGAATGGGGACAGGGGATACCACTGGCATCTGGGATGCTGATAAACATGACACAGAACAGAAGGCAACCCTGTATGAAAAAAAAAAAAGATGATTGGGCCTCGGGGGCTGAGTGTGGATTTAGCACTATGGAGAACACCAAACGAGCAAAAAATATGTTTGCATCCTCAAAAATCCTCGATGCAGAGGAGATCAGAACTATATACCTATTTGTGGAAATAATTCTTCCTCCGGTGGTACTTACTGAGCACCTGCTGCATGCCAGGCACTGGCGAGGTTTCAGTATTAATTATAACTATTGATGTGGTGCCTTCCTGAAAAATCTTAAAGTCTGTCAAGGAAGACACATGTTAAAAAAAGAAAACACACACAGAAATCAAGGTATATTGGCATAATCATATTTGGAGGGGGAAATCAGAGTTTCACTAAGAGAAGATAACAGAAGTACTTGTACTAGATCAGATGGTTGAGGGAAACTCTCTGAGAACATGATATTTAAGCTGAGAAAGAACTGTTTAGATGAGAAGTGACAGGAAAAAAAATGACCATTTGGAAAGTAAATACTATTCTTGGTACGGGGATTGATAAAGGCAAGTTTATGTGGCAGAGAGAACTAGCCGGAGGTGAGGGGGAGGAATCGTACAATTAGAAAGTAGAATGTGGGCCCAGAATGAGTGATGGTTTGATGGAAGAAAATAAAACTTATCACCCTTAGCCGCATGTCAACTTCATTCACTCAGTAAATAGGTCTGAGTGCTTTTGATGTGTTAGACCCTGGAAACGAATTAGATGGTAAAATCAGAAATCAGGTTCCAGCTCTCAGACGGTTTAGACTTTATTGGGAGGGAGTCCACTAAAATAAAATAAAATAAATAAATAAATAAAGTAACAGAGTTACGTATTGGGGCAAATAAATCTGTGTCTTTGTGAAAGCCTCTGATTAAAGGATTCTACCTCGGCAGGATGATAGAGAAAGATTTTTATGACAAAGTGATGACCAAGAGGTGTGTAGAAAGTGGCTGAGAGAAGTGGGGTAGAAAGAGAGAGCTCACGTGAAGATGTCTCGGCGGGGGTATTATAGGACGTTTGGGTGGAAGTATTATAGGACGTCTTGGTGGGGACAGTATAGGGCATCTCGGTGGGACATTATAGGGCGTCTCAGTGGGGGTCTTATGGAGCCAACACACATAGCAAGAAAGAGAAACGTAATGACTCCAGTGTGGCTGGACTAGGGAAGGGTCTTGGGTGAGGGTATGAAATGTGACCACACAGGCATAGGGAGGGATGGGAGGGAAGGGGGAAGTGGGGGGAGATACGCAATTTGAAAGATACATAAGGAAGGGCTGACATATTATGTAGGCAAATATTATAGGAAAAGGAGAGGGATGATGGGTAAGTTAAGGTGGTGGAGGTGGGAAGGCATGGGTTTGTTCATGTTCAAGAAATCCTTAGGGAGTGGAACATAGAGTTTGGGGGTAAACCACTTAATGGGATGGGGTGTCAAAGATGAAGGCTAGGTTGGTGCCCGGGGTGCCTAATAGAATGAATCATGTTGCCATTTGGTGACAGAGGAAACTGGGAGAGCACCCATTTTGGAGAAAACGGTCACAAGTTCAGTGTTAGGAAAGTTGAATTTGAGGTCAGGTTGAGACCCCAAATGTAGCTTTCAAAAACAAGTCTGGAACTGAAAGAAGTCTGAGCCGCCACTTTACTCTGCTTGATTAAAAGCCGACTCTTGGACCCATGCAGCAGCTGCCGGCTTGCCCCGAACACAGCCTCACCTCTGCTGATCTCCAAGTTTGAAAGTGGGCATAGCCTGGGTCTGCCCACAGACAGGACTGCTCATCTGAAACTAAGCAAGGCGCCAAAGAGAGCACAAGATCCACGCTGAGCGTGTGCAGAAGGGAGAGAGGAAGCGAATGGTTAGGAATCAGGTTTGCCGACATGGAGGGGCAGCACTTGCACCTGCCAAATTTGCAGAGACGAGAAGTGAAGTCTCACCGTTATTCAGTAAGCCCTGAAGTAGCTGATTAATGCGGTGCTGATTACTGAGCTAACTAGACGATAGACCTGTAGCTTCGAAAGGGACTTTTAGTTATCTAGATCAAGCCATGCCTGTTTCAGTTGAATATGAAGTCCCAGGAGGGGACTTACCTAAAGTCACCCTGCACATGACGGAGAGAGCTTGGCTGCCATCTCTCCCTGCTCATTTCACTGTCCTACTTGGCTCTCTCCCCCAGAATTTTGCATGTGAAGGGAGTGGTACGCAGTATTAGTTCACTGCCTGGCATGTTGAGCATAGATGTTGATCACATAGCCCTAGGCCCCTTCACTTAAAGGAGACAGTGTCTCAGTGCTCCGTGGCTTTTTGCTAGCACAGACTTATAAATCACTCCACTGAAATCGAGAATAGCTTGGATAATGATATGAACCTTAACTACAAATTTAGCAGTCTATTACGGCATCCCACGGTTTTAGTTTATCACTGTCCCAAGGGGAGAATGGGGATAAAAAGCAGCATAAGAAACAAGCTAATAAATTTGTTTTTTTAAAACCCAGCATCATCCTCCCTTTCTTTAGCAAATGCTATAAATTCTGGGCCTTTATGGTTTGCTGGAGGGAGCAAGCTCAATGTCAAAAGTGTTTTAATAGCCTTTGATTTACTTTTTAAGTGCTTATTGGGGTGATTGATGACAGTGTTTGAAGCCAATCATAGACTTGGGCCAGACTGGGCCTTCTTAGCTACTGCTCCACTGACTGGATGTGAGTGTTGGTTGGTTCAGTTTGGGGAGAATTTACAAGCAAAAGAGGGACTCGACTTACATTTTCTTTTCTCTGTGAATGGCAGGTGGCTCTTGTTTTTCCCTAGTGCTGCGTAAAAAACATGGTGACTCAAGAATATTTCTTAGATTTCTGTCCCTCAAATGCCCGGTTCCAGTAGCCACCTGCTGAGTGATAATAGAGTGGCCTGGACTTGGGACTTCACCCTGCCTTCAACATTTACAGGAAAAATGATTCTCCTATGTTAAGGCATGACCTCAGTCGGACAAGAGCTAGCACTCCATTTTGCATGCCTCAGAGTCCTGCTGAAAAGCGAACCAGGCGGTGTAAGCAGTAATTGGCTTGGGTTTGCATTTGTTCCTGCCTTAATAACTGCCTCGCCATGCACAGTGCCCGGCGGAGTGAACTGTGAAACTCCTGTCCCCTTAATAGATAGAATTAAGTTGCATTTCATCCTGTGTTCATTCCGTGACTCCCCAGTAGCCAGAATAACCCAGAAGACTGTCCAGCAGGCTTTTGAGAAGTAAATACCATCGCCTCCGTGTGAGGACCCATGAAGTCAGTTCCTGGGTAAGGCTTATACGACATTTAGATGAACAATCAGTGTTTTGCAGTTCCAGCAGCATTTTTTTCTTGCCTCTAAATCCATCCACGGTGTTCATCAATTTGTTTAATAATGCCTGGGGAGCCTTTGGTTCCAGCATTGAATAATGAACATTCGGGAGTGCCCACTGCTTTAAATTCTCTCTAAATTTGTGTTCCCTTCTGTGTGCAAAAGGCAAATTGAAAGAAAGAGACTTTCTTTTTCTCATTGGGAAAGAATTGACTTGGCGGGGGTGGGGTGGGGTGGGTTTGTTTTAAAAATGACACCTGGCCAAAGAGAAGACATTTCAGCAATAGAGTTCCTTCATTTTTTCTTTTCTTACTTTCTTTTCTTTTCTTTTTTTTTTTCTTTTCAGTCCAGTGACTTCACCTTTAGAGCACAGGCTCACAGTCTGACTGTCTGAATCGCATATGAGGATTTAAAACAAATTCAGCAATACTAATAATACACCTGGATGCCTGGGGTGGGACCCCAAATCTGCATTTTGCGCTTCTTCTTCTTGTGCAACCCAAAAGGATTGTATACGTCTTTAATTAATCCAATCACTTAGAAAACAGTGAGCCTAAATTTATGCACTTGGATGCTCTGGGAAACTTGTTGAAATGTAAATTCTCAGGCTAACAAAGATGGATTCTTTAGGAAAGAGGTGAGAATCAGAAATCAGCACTTTAATAAGATCTTTCTATATAAAAAAATAAAAGAAAATCTCATAAGAAAAAGTAGTCCAGGCAGAATGTCTTGGGCTGTCACTGTTTTGTTTTGCTTTTATTTCAAAATATTACAGGCTACAAATTGTTTTGGTTACATGTATTGATTTTGTTATACTTGAGTCAGGATTATAAGTATGCCCATCAGCCAGATAATGTGGATTGTATCCATTCTTGTTTAGTAATTCTGACTTATAGAATTTGGCTAAATTAAGCACAATAACTGGTTTTCATTACCACTCTTCACCACGTTCAGTAAGTACAATCTTATCATCTGGCCACAGTTAACCTAAAGCAATGGTTCCCCTGCAGTCTTTGCTTTTAAGGAGCTTTTATTATAATACAGGGTGACTGTAACGTTTATGTGCAATTTAAAATGTGTGCAATTTAAAGTTGTACGTGAACTTTATGGCCACCCTGTATAAATTTGTGCCTGAATCCCCACCTTTACTAAGATGTCCTGCTTACGTTGGCCTGGGATGGGTCCTGGATTGGCATTTTAAAAACTGTTCCATGTAAGTCTCATGTGGTGAGAACAGTATTGAGAACTGATGCATGAAGCTAGTCTGTGGAGAGGAGAGAGCTGAGGCTATGTAATTAGAAAAGGACGTTTTGCAGGGTTTATTCTCATCCTTGGGCCCTGAGGGAGGTGGTGGTGTTATGTATACCATCCCTACTTCTGCTGTAGTAGGGAACCCCGTGCTTCACTGGCTGGTGGTGCACTCCATTATAGAGTCCCGAAGGAAGCTCACGTTTCTTTGAAAAGCCAACTTCTTGGTTGTTGCAGCTAATCTACAGATATTGTCAACAGCAACAAGGAGTACTTGGACATCTACTGAAAATAATTAAGTCTCTGTACACGGACATTGCTTTACAGTTCACAAAATATTTTCACATGCGTTTTCTTCCTTGATCTTTACAAGAGATCTGTGAGGAGGACCAGATGAGGCACCTGGGGCTTAAAGAGTTTAGGTGATTTATTTAAGAGCAGACATCAAGAATATATCAAACTTGGATGAGACAGTAATTCCAGTCATCTGATTCTGCCTCCAAATACTGGTAATTATTGTAGTTAGAACATGGGGAGACAGATTAACAATGCTAGTTATTGCTACTTATTTTATGCACATTAAGCAATGATTAACAGTACATCAGACCTATTGTCATAGTTAATATTGTAGAACAAGTCTCAGAAAAATAGTGAGTTGATTCGAAGAAAAGAAAATAATGAAAAGTGAACAATAGCATATGCTGTGGTCCAGGATCAGGTAGGATCCTGGTGGGGGCATGCAGTGACCGTCAGAGCATGATGGTGTGTGTATTTATGTTCAATAGATAATAATTTGGACATTAATTGAGTTAAAACATGCTATTTCAAAACATATCTCAAATGACTAGAGTTAGTTTTGAGTTAGTTTTCCCTTCTATGAGAACATGTCATATTAACTGATACCGTTGGTAATAATGTATCTCCATACTACACAGGTCTTCATGACTGATAAGAAGAGAGCACATATGTGACCCTCTGTCTAAGGCAAACAATCAGGAAGGTTGATTCTGTGTCAGGGGCCAGACGAGCGTCTTTTCTGTGTCATCTCATTTAAGTCTCAAGCAATGTCATGATTCTGTATTTGTCATTAGCCACATTATATGTAGATATATATACATACATTGAGGGTGCCAAAAAATATTATGTATATACCTACTATAAGCAATGTCATCTATGGATTATATATAATATTATGTATGTACTCTGAGCATAACTTATAATTGCAGAAATCAAATATGACTTGTATTCATCTTTTGTTATTACTGGTAGTATATACTGAGTATTTAAAATTTTAATATTTTTTTTCCTTTCTTAAAATGTGTATACATTTTGTTGGCACTCTGGTTGTGTATGTGTGAATGCATATACGTATACCTATAAATATACATATATGTTGCATATGTGTGTGTGTATATACATACATACGTATATGTGTGTGTATATAAATATATATGTATGTGCATGTGTGTGTGTGTGTGTGTGTATATATATATATACAGAGAGAGAGAGAGAGAGAGAGCGCTATTAAGTAGCTTACCTCAATTTTCACATAAGGGTAAAATCAAGCTCCTTGTATCCAGAGCATAATTCTCAACTACTTTCTTTCATCTGAACTATATAAAAACCTTTTGCAAATGGAAAAGGGAGACTTAGATACACATTTAGGGGGAGAGGTCACAGAGAACAGAACTGTTCTGCATTATATATTTAGAGACGTTGTTTTGCTTTGCTAAAGCAGGGAGATGTGGCTAGAAAAACAATACCAATAAGTAGGAGTGAGTGACATCTGCCAGAGAGCTTTTAAAGTCTCTTTTCATTTCATGATATGCAACATGGACTCCTCCCACTGTGCCAAGCTCTGAAGATTTAGCCCTTCCCCCATTTCATCAATCAGCTGTGTAGTGATACCTGTGATTGTTAAGTATTTGTAGGTACAAGTATTGTTTGGTCTATGTTTATGTATGTGTTGCATTGTAGTGTATTTGTGTAGAAATATCATAGAAAGGGGGTTGAAGTCATGGACCAAAGGAAAGGGAACAGCCACCAGAGGTGACTTGTAAGAAAGATGGAGAAATCAGTTTGGGGCTAGACATAACTTGGAAAATTAATGATTGTGGGAATGCATGACAATCTTGAGAGAGATGTAGGATAAAGAGATTTTGAGATGTCAACTGAAATACATGCGACACATGAGATGACCCCCTAATTACTGCAGTAACATCATAGTAACTAGGAAGGCATGTCCATATGGTGAAACAGAGAAATGAGTATGTGGGTTTCAGCACTGATCTGATGCTATGGTCTGAGGGTAAGCATCCCTCTCTCTGTAACCACCTGGGTGTGAGTCTGCATTCTGTCTCTCAGTTTCTATTCCTAAGTATGTTATATCTCTCCCTCTCTTGATATCATTTATATTCCCCTTCTATGCCATGCCAAGACCACTTCACAAGGAAGAGATGATGACTTTTGACAATGAAGGAAGTCTGACAAGGAAATTTGAAATCAGCAAGGGTGCTCAGCATGAGAGCAGTGGATTGAGGGCAGGGAAGGCAGCCAGGCACCAGAATTAAATTGAAATTGAATGCAGTCCTCAAAGACTATGTGTTCTGTGGGTCACAGCCTCCCTCCCAAGCATCCAGGAGGCTAAGATACCGCACCAAGGAAGGAGGGGCATGAAGGGCCAGGTACTGCTTGCCCAGTGGCTATTGTGTGGTTAGCTGAAGTATGTATCTCAGGGAAAAGCTGACCTTGGAAGACAGAAGACAGGCCTACATTTCTGTATGGAGAATTCTCAAAGAACTCAAACTAGAGCTCCCATTTGATCCTCTAATTCCTTTACTTGGCATCAATCCAGAATAAAAAAAGAATCATTTTATCATAAAGACATTTGCACTAGACTGTTTATGGCAGCTCAATTTACAATTGCCAAATTGTGGAAACAATCTAAATGCCCACCGACCCAGGAATGGATTAACAAGCTGTCATATTTGTATACCATGGAATACTATTCAGCCACTAAAAGGATGGTGACTTTACATCTTTTGTATTAATTTGGATGGAGTTAAATACCCTCTTCTTAGTAAAGCATCACAAGAATGGAGAAGCAAGAATCCAATGTACTCAATTCTGATATGAGGACAATTGATGCTAGTACGTGGTGGGGGAGAGAGGGGGATGTGGGGCCATGGTGTGTGACACACACTTTTGGGTGGGACACTATTAATAGAGGGACTTCACCCAGCAAATGCAGGCAGTATAACCTGGCTCATTGTACCCTCAATGATTCTCCAATGATAAAATAATTAAAAATGAATAAAACATCTGAAGAATCAAGGAAGACAGGGAGTAGGAAACAAGTATTATGAAGACAAAAGATGGAGTAAAGGGAATGTTTCAAATTGATTAGAGGGACAGAAGTTAGGCGGTGAAGGATGAAGATTTCTAGAGCAGACTTTAAGGGAGAAAACAGGAGGTAGTCCACTGTGAAGTGCCTCCATAGCCCAGGGTGTGCTGTAAGGGCTAGTGGGCCCTAGGGAAAGAATGGACAGAATGGAGAACGCATGGCTCTGACCATTTATTTATCCAGCTCAAGCCTTGGAGGGACACATTGACCCAGGCAGTGAGCAAGGCTGAAGAAGAGAAATGAGTACTCTTCAAGTTGTCAACCCCAGCCCAGAGAAGGGACAAAAATCCTCATTAAAATAAGAGAGGGGTCAAGCTTGCGGCTCCTGGAAGTCCTCCATGGTGACAGGCAAGTTACATCAGCCTTAAGTCTGACATCTGTATTCTAGATCACTGTGTGATCAGGAAACTTCTTCACCCAACTTAAGACATTTGCCGGACAGGAGGAAAGTTAGAACTACAGCTGCTGGCATATGGCCACAGGTCAGAACCCACCCAACTGTTACCTTACAAGATTAGGCAAAAGATGCAAATACTTGGGTGTGACAGTACATTAGCTGCCATGCTAAAGGCCAGGCATTCAAATACATACAGTGACATATTTTTAAATATATACATATAAATAAAGATATATAGTCCAGACCTGTACAGGAAGACCTCTACCTAGGAAAAAAATGTTAATAATCACTCAAAGCACTATAAGCTGAAAAGCAAATGGAGGATAATTTCAAGGCATCAGAGGAAGGACAGTGGTTTGTAAGCTGTTAAGCTTTCCTAGGAGTCCTGGACTTAGCACTGTATTTTCAGTTTGAGTAGAGTTGGTGTATATGTGATATAATCTTACCTTAATCTTATTCATTGGTACTCACTTTTGTTATCAAAATAGGAATGCCGCCATTATTTTTCTGATTATCAGAATAATATTTACTTAAAAAATGAAATCATGTAAAACCTAGCATAATCCAGCATCCTAAGATTATAACTATTAATATTTAGGTATATATGCTTCTTTTTTTCTATATATGCAGACACAAAGAAATACTTTAGTGATAATATATTTGAACCGTATTCTTTATTTTTCTCCAATCAGTGTGTACTCATCATATTTTCATGTTAGTCAACATCAATTTACATCATGTATTTTACTATATGACAGTATTCACTTAATGAATATGTCATAAATATTTATGAACTCCCCTATTATTAGTCATTAGGTTCTTGTCAATGTGTTAATATTTATGTGTATCACTGGGATAAAATCCTTTGACCTAGCAAGATCACTGCTAGGAAATAATGAAAACATCTTGCAACAATTCCAGCAACATCATGTCATGTATATAATGCTCTCCAGATTAGTTGCACAGCATATGCATCTATTAGCAAGTTACATGTGTGCCTGTTTCCCCACATATGTGGCAGCAATGAGTATTATACTTTTTTCAATCTTTGTCAGTCTTTTAGTGTGGAAATACAGTTGTGGCAAAATAGCCTTTTTGTTTATGTGGGGGTTTTTTGTTTGTTTCTAAATCCTTTATAGTGGGCAAAGGTTGATTCTTTTATATTGTGGAAAAATAGCCTTTTTGTTTACTTTTTATTTCTAAATCCTTTATACTATTTAGAAGTTGATGCTTTTATATTGTGGCAAATTGCCACCACATTCTCAGATCCTTCCCCAGGGTGTTATAGGTGAACAGTCTATATTCTGTTGATTAGATATGCTTTAGAATGCAAGCAGAACATTGAGTTTCTGTTCTGAACTTCAGAGTTGTATTCTAAACCAGACTGCTCTGCTATTATAAGTCACAGTTGTTGAACCTAAATGTTTTCATGAAATAGAGAAGGATATTGATAGAAGGTAGATGAAATTTGAGTTATAAAATGGGAGTAATTAATTTAGTCATGACCTTGGAGATAGTACAAAGAGTTGCAAAACATTATGGAACAGATTGATGAACTGAGAGATTTGTAAAGCTCTCATGTCAGAATCCTTTAGTTCTAAAATTCATTGTTTCAATTGTTGATAGTAGAGTTAGTAGGCGTTTAATATAATTCATCCTTTGGATGCACAGAAATGCACACACATAGGTGAAAGTGAGAGAAATAGGGGAATTCGACCAAAGTTAAACAATGTATTACCAGAAAAACAAGAGCTCTAAACCCCTCTGAGCCTGTATGCAGATATGGTCTCCTTTCCATGATAACTGATTGCTTTAATTGTAAAATTACTTGTAGTGAAATTGTTTATATAAATATTTAAATCACTTACAAAGTCCCAATATAGCCTTTAAGGAGGAAATAATTGTTTGTAATTTTTTTCTTTTCTTCTTCTTCTTTTTTTGAAGAGACAGAGTCTCATTTTGTCGCCCTCAATAGAGTGCTGTAACATCACAGCTCACAGCAACCTCCAGCTCTTGGGCTTAGGAAATTTGCTTGCCTCAGCCTCCCAAGTAGTAGCTGGAACTATGGGCACCCGCCACAACGCCTTGCTATTTTTTTGTTGCAGTTTGGCCGGGGCCAGGTTTGAACCCACCACCCTCCATATTTGTGGCTAGCGCCATACCCACTGAGTGACAGGTGCCACTCTTAATATTTTTCTTTACATCATGGTGACTATAGTCTTCATTTTTAAATTTCAGATTAACATGAGGATAAGAATGTTTAGGTTATATTTTTTTCATTTCTAAGGTAAAGTTCAAGTTGTAAAGAGGAGGTGGGAGGATGGTTGGCAGGCTCTCACCTAATGGTTTGTAAATCTTTAGTAGCCTTGAACCATAATTTTGATAAGGTTTTTTAAAATTTTTCTTTATTATATATTAATAATATCTATTTTCATAGAAATGTTTATTTCACCCAGAAGTGTTAATATACTATTATATTAAAGAGAATAATTTATTGTTTAAACATTGTACATTTACTTTTTTATTCTCCAATTTTATTTTTCTATTAATAAACTCATCAGATCCATGCATTGGCATTTAATATTAACATATCAGTTATACTTTCCTAAGAAAATCCTGGATTTATTGAGAAATGTGATGCTTTTCTTTTTTCTTATTAAAGTCAAGCTTTTCTGTCTTTTTGTTATTTCCTTCCTTCTACTTTTGCTAGAGTTGTGGTTACTTTCTATTTTCTAAAACTTAATAATTACTTTCATTTTAAGTGTTTAATTATGAATATATTTCAGGTTAAACATTTATCTACATAGTGAAGTTGCAGTGTATCCCATGTTTCTAATTTGTCTATAATTGCTGATTTTATTTCCTCTTTCAGTCAATACTTCCTTTTGGAAAGTGCTTTTGATTCTTTTTCCTTTTATGTTTTTTTTTTTTCCCCCTAGACATGGGTCTCACTGGGTTGTCCAGTTAGGAGTGCAGTGGCTATTCCCAGTTGCCTTCATAGTTCATTCAAGCCTAAAACTCCAGGCCTGAAATGATCCTCCTGCCTCAGATTCCTGACTAGCTAGTACAAAAGGCACCCCACTGCAGCCAGCTTTTGATTTCTTAGTATAACATTATTTTTATTTAAAATTTGTTAGTTGTCTAATTTTACTTTTTGAATACTGTGGCTCACTATACATATCCTAGTTCTCAACCTTTGCACTTAAACTCTAGACCAGGTGTCTCAGTGTAAGTTAGTGAACAGGAATCTATCAGTTGGATCCATGTGTGGGATAGTTGGGTAGAATTTTCCCAAACTTGGCATAGCTTAGCTGAAATCTTACTTTCATAGTTTAGCTGAAATCTCACCTCTAGGGCTGTACATCTTCTTATGATTTTGTGAGTTTGTCCAAGGGAGAGGCGCGAGCTCCGGATGCCATTAAAACCCCGGAGTTCAGTCATGGGCAGTTACTGATCTATTCCACATCTTGGTTTAAGCACCAGGCTCTCTCCTCCACAATCCTCACACGTCCAGGGGTGTGATTAGTCTCATCAGGAAACTCCTGTAGTACTTGGATCGCTCCCCTGTGTGGTGCTTTCTGTTTTTCCTTCTCTGGGGCTGAGCAATTGATTTATATATCTCTTTTTCTCTATGAGAAGGTAATTTCCTAGCAGGCCTTCCTGGGTTCTTATGTGTCTTGATACATAGCTGAAGATAATATGACCATAACAAGCACTAAATAGAGGTGTGCTGAATAAATATCCATACCAAGTCTAAATGTTAAACTGGCTGTAAATCGGCTGGATTTGGCGAATCCCTTGGCCATCTGTGATACGGGGAGGGACACACTGAGCTGGAACTTTACCACGTGGAGGACTTTTCTGGTGTTTCCTATGAAAATATTCTCAAGAGAAAGTTACAGAAGCTGGATTATAGCCATGATTTCAGTAGCAATTATGTGAATTTAGGCGGTATCCATTAACTTCCTTCTACTTCATCTGTAAGTACCAAGGAGCTGTGTTTTCCTAGAGCTACGAGTGCTGATTTCTGGACTCTGATTCAGGCAGAAGGGAAGAAAGATGATTTTTTTTTTCTAAGTCATTGCAGAGAAATCCATGATAATGACACAACCCCTTAGTCCTCTCAGAGAGACCTACAATAAGTAAGCAAATAAAACTGCATAGTCCTGTGCAGACAAACATGGACATAAGTCATCAGATATGCAAATATCTACAGACCAGTGCCTGTAACAATACAAACAAGGAAGAAGAGAAACCTTTTCCCAAGCTAATGCAAAATCTCCTAGTAAGTAGAATTGCATCTTTTTGTCCTACTGAGAATGTTGTTATTAATGTAATTAAAGGTAATTAAAAATACATTTGGTTTATTTGTTGCTTTCCCTTCAGAGTCTCTACTCTTTTTTTTCCTCTCTCTAAAAGTCCTGCTGAGTCAGTTTGATCTTCCAAAACAAACAATGCTCATTAATTTACAAAATTTCGGGCAAAATTGTGAAGAGATGTCGGTATGGGAAATTAACACAGAGCCAAGTAACAACGGGTTTGCCTTGAATTCTGGTTTTATATTCTGTAACAGTTATTTTGCTGAAGCTCTTGGAGATGACAGGAAGCAACTGGCACTTACAGTGAATCTCATTTTTCTCAATTCAGGAAAACAATTCATTACTAGATATATGGCCTTGGCGTTCCTACACTCTTTCTGCCTGTCAGTTGACACACTAATTGAAAGTGCAGAAATAAAAGCCTTCAAACAAGTCCATGAACCCTTAAAATTAGCGCATACTCATCAACCACAAGACTCTCCAGTGGTGGATGTTATGGTCACAAACATTAAGGGGAAGAGGAGAGAAAGCCTAGACTACCCAGATTTGGAAGACCAATTAGGCAAAAAGAGCACTGCATAAATTATTTCATCAGGTAGTTATTTATTCTTGATTTAAGGTCCAGTGTCTTGATGTACACTCATAATCACCTGTGCAAGTATACCAATTCATAGTTTAAAATAACTTCACATAAATATAAACATCTTACCTGTATATTGCAAAAAGTTTGAATATTTCAGAAGTGAGGAGATAAGTTACCCATATGATTAGTGCCAATTAGAACCATTAAGCACTTGATGTGCTGTTTCTTTTTTTCTAGAACTATTAACATTTTTAAAAAGTGCTTTTGTACCCTATATAAAATTATAAACCCTAAATCTTTTCAAGATTTATATATTACTTTCTCAGGCCATTTTGTAGCTTTTGAAACTTCAAACTTTAATTTTTTCTAACATATAATATTCTAACATAGCTGAATAATTTATCTTGTGTTGGTGGACATATAGGTGATTTCTATTAAATTGGCTGTGATAAATAATACTGTGATGATTTCAGGAAATATTTTTGTTTCATACACATATATGTGGGTAGAAATTGTATCCTCAAGTCTAATCCATGTTGGGGGGTGGCAAGGATACTGGATTAAAGGTGAAGGATTAATTAAAAATGTGCTGCATCAAGGTTTAGGGTCTCTATTAAGCCATCTATTATAAAATGGCAAATGAATCTTCAAATATATTTGACTAGCATATGCTCTTGTTGATTTTAGAGCAAAGTACCTGTTTTACTGGAGCTCAACAGTCATTGCACTTTATCATACTTTTATCATTGCTAATACTGTGCTACAACAGAAAATGTCATTGTAAAACTTTTTGTATCTTTGATTGCTTATAAAGCTGAGCATTTTGATATTCTTTCCTCTCCATCTTTTATGTTGTAGATAAATTTCGGTCTCTTACAACCTTTCCACCATGTCTGGCTTCCAAAAATATATATCTGCAGAAATGTATTTTTGCTTGGTGTATTGTATAAGGCTTCTTTCTAATTACTGTGGATGAATCCCTCAATATCCTGGGTGCGCATGATGGTGGTACTGTTCTAGGGATCTCTGGGTTAAGGCTTAACGTTGTCTTAGGGAGAGCTTTAGTTTGCAGCTCTACTGAGTTACCAGGCTCAGCTATTTCACGTGCTGGAATAGAAACCTTCCCCAGAGGGCTGCCTGTTGAATCAAGGGCACCATAAGCAACTGGTCTGTAAGCTTTTTCATCAAAGATGCTAAACAGAGCAGAGAAGAACTAGGTTGGTGGAGAAGCCAAAGCAAAACCATGCAGTCCTGTTCATGACAGGTCACCCTTCACTCGCACACTCGGACGCTACATAAGTTTAATCTCTCTGTGCTTCAGTTTCCTCATCTGAGTACTAAAGTTAAGATTAATTCCTAATTCAAAGGGTTATGGAACTGTTTTTAAAATTAAAAGCATGGTAATAGATACTATCTTTCTTGAATTTTCCCTGAAAGAGAATCTGAGAGTAGGATTCTAATGCAGGTTATTTAGTTGCAAGCTGATCCTTGGAAACAAAGTTTTGAGAGTGGGAGAAGTTAGTCAGGAATGGAAAGGCAGCCAATAAAGAGTAAATTATGGAGCCAGTCATCACTGTGGGTGACTGGAGCTTAATCAATCCTGCCAGGGAAGTCTAGGAGTCAGCGTAGAACACACACTTCTGAGTTATCCTCCATAGGGAGTGAGAGAATTAGATTATTTACATAGCAATTCCTATTGGTCATTGATTAAGAGCTGCCACAGGGAGTATTAATTCCCTGGCACGTCCTGCCTGACTCTGTAATCACTGAGGGGGAGGGAGACTCCTGCAAGCAGAGAAAAGCTGAAGACAGTGAGAAGTAGGACTACTATTAATATTGATAATACAAGTCCTGACAATTAAATTTGCAAGCTCATCCCAGAAAAAGTGCTATATACCTCATGGCTGGATATCACCAGTCACCTTTGAAGTATTCTCTTGGGAAGTGATGCACTGACGTCAGCACCTGGTCCACCCTTCAAAGCAATTTTGGAACTCTTTTTCTGGAATGACCATTGGAGTTGTCATTCTACAAAGGTCCAACAATTAAGTTCATTAAGTTACCACCTTGGGCTTCCGTTGGCAGCACTGTACAAACAACTCGGTCAGGTTTCATATCCTTGGTATGTGAGTGTTTCACAGCTGTGCTCATGTTGATGTGCGGCAGTGTCTTGCTGAGTGGTGTTTGTCATTGTTGTTTCTGTGTGCCATGTGACAGCTCTAATAGCCAGAAAAAAAGAGTTCCAAAATTGTTTCCAAGGATGGACTAGGTGCTGGTGTCAATGCATAGTTTCCCAGAGGGAGTACTTTGAAGGTGACCATGTGATATGGAACAATGACATGTGTAGTACTTTTTCTAGGATGAGTTTGCACAGACTTAATTGTCAGATTGAGTTGAACTAATTTTCATAGACTGGACATGCACCACAAGTACCTGTCATTACAATAGACCTTGTTCCTTATGTTGGCCAGTTTATTACAGCCCCTTTGGGTGGCCAACTTACAGAGGCGTGTATGTGCATTGAGAAAAAGGATAGAAGATTGAAATTGCATGGCTTATTCTGTGATTTGCATGCACTTCCATATACTTGGAAGGAGGAGTTCATTCGGTCAAGTGGTAGTTGTTGAGTCTAGAGAACCTGCTGGTACCAGGACTTTGTGAATGAAGTTAAGGGATTTTGAATCTATTTTGAAAGGTTTGAAGAGTCCTTAAAGACTTTGCAAAGAGAGCTCGTTGAGTGCTGTTTGGAAGATACTTTGTAGTAATGTCCTCCTGGAAGCCCAAAGAACAGTTCAGAGGCTACTGTGGATATTTTTGAAAACAAAAACAAAAACCAGTAAGGCCCAGTGGCAGTGTGGGTTTAAGAAATAGTAAAGAGGTGGAATCAAGAGAATGTGATGTAGGGCATGAGGGTTGGGAAGTAAGGTAGATAAGATGGAGCAGTCACAATGATTTTCAGTACTTGAGGCTGGACGCCTGGATACCTGGCTGTGCTGCTCCCATGCGGATGCTGGAGAGAGAGGTTGACAGTTTTGAGGACAGAGGATTGGGGAGTGTAATAGAGAAGGAGGGTGTTGCTTGATTATTTTTCTTTAGGATCCAACATTCTTTCTCTCCCTCTATCTTACTAGTGCCTAGTTGAGTCCTCGGTCTGAATACAGCATGCTTTCCTTTTTCTGTCAAACTTTTTCTGCCAAACCCATATTGTTAAATCCCTAGGGCTTCGTGGGAAATCCAGGCAGGGAACTTTGTGGCAGCCACTTGGGTTCATGTGTAGACTGACAGGAAGAGCGGGTAGGTTAGGATAAGATTAGTTTATAATGACTACAGGAAAAACGTGACTTGGCTGTAGGCTCCCATCTCAGCAGTACCACTTCCTACCAGTAGGACCTTGGCAAGGATCCTTCACGACTTGGAAAGATCGTTCTGAGAAATGAATGATTTATGGAGTAAGAATCTGCCTGGAAAACCATTAAGGACCATGCAAATCCAAAATCAATTAATCTATAAACAAAGGAAAAAATTAGGTCAAAAAACTAGCACTGCTCTAACAAGAAGAGTCAAGACTAGGCCTAGGTTCCTTTACTTACATCCTGAGGAAAGACTATAAATAAATGAGCTTTAAGATTTGTGGGGAAAGGTGATAATATAGATAAATACAATAATGAATGGCTTAGAACAGAGAAAGGAACCATCAGAATTATCAGTAACATCAGGAGCTATTTCTTTGGGAAAAAATAAGGAAGGAGAACCCCCAAGAGAGAATAAGAATGATGTAATCAGGCTGGCAGCCCTGTGAGCCTTCCCCTCCCCTGCAAGTCTGGCTCTGATTCCTGTCAGCCACACCACCTACATCTTCTCAGCAGTGTATCCTAGATTTGCACCCTGACAGCCATAGCCACCCCCAGCCCCCCACGCAAAAATTCATTTGATTGGTGACAGTGGCCATTTATTTGAATGAGGTTGATGGATTCTTGAGCCATGTTGCTTTGGGAATTGTGGAAATGGTTATCCTTTTAGGGGAGAACAGAGGACGATCATGATGCATGCAGTGAATAAGATCCTGATCTACCTGTGAAACTCCTCCATACCAAGCCCAATGTAAGGGCAGCAATTCTGCTGGAAAAGTTGGCTGTCAGGCATCTCACTAGGTGGGAGGATGATTAGCAGGCTCAGTGCTGTAGGTGGGTTTATTTTAATAGATGTTTTGGGAAATTGTGGGGCAGACCAACAGCTGATCAGCATAGATTTAAAGAAATCTGAAAAGCAAAATGACGAGGCTGGAAGTAGAAACATGGAGACATTTTTCAAAATTTTCCCATCAAGAGCCGAGAGGATTTTGCATAGCTCTGGGAGCTTGTTGAGATTGCAGCTACAGCTCTGCTCTTTTGAAAGAGCTGTGCAAATAAACATCATCAGGCAGCGTTTTCAGGTTGAAAGCAACAAAAACTAACTCTAGCTAATTTAATTGAAACAGAGCTTATTTGTAGGATAACTGGTGTCCACACAGTTGGTATGGGTGAAGTCCCAGTTTAGAAATGGCCCATGGCCAAGGCTGTACCAGAAAGCTGGAAAATGGGAATCTCAGCAACCATCAGGTCGGGTTGCTGCTTAGCAAGAGCTCAAACTGTTCTATTCCTACATTTCTCATTTAACCTTCTGAGTCCTGGGCTAGCGTGTCCCATTGACTAAGCTTTGGATACAGGCCAACCAGACCTCTATGTAGTGGAGGCAAAAGAATTATCATCCTTTTGTTTTGACCCCGGTTTTTAATTATCCCAACCAGGTCTCTTTCAGTTGGTAGAGAGGTAATTTGGATATTGGTATTGGGGAGGAAGAATAGATGTTGAGTCATATATACAAGCTGTATACACAGGAAATTTTTCGCTACAAAAGTGGTATGAGTAGGTTGGACAAACCCAGCCACCAAAGCTAACTTTTTAAAATAAAGGAATTGTGAAATATTAAGACCAAGGGGGAGTGAATAATATAAAAAGAGCATCTTTTTTTTGCAGGGCATATTTTAGGAATAAACCGAGTTAAAGGGTCATGAAAAGCAATAGCAGATTAATCATGGACAACAACATATCCTCAAAACCTCTGTCCCTTCCTGGCCCAGGCACATAAATAAAACACACTACTTAGGTTAAATCCTGGAAATAGTGTGGGTAATAGGAAAAAACACCCAGACCTGCAAACTTGAGTCCCATGACCTCTCTCCCGAGAACTCTAAGAGCACTATAATATACAAAATGCTCTGAATCTGCTATGGTCTTTAGTTGGGGGGAATTTTCAGAGAAAGTCAATTTAGTGTGTATATAAAGTGCATTTTAATCTTTTTTAAAAATTGTGGTCAAAAGCACAACATAAAATTTACCATCTTAAATATAACTATATAGTTCAGTCGTGTTAAGTATATTCATGTTGTGGGGCAGATTTTCAGAAGTTTTACATCTTACAAATCCAAAACTCTATACCATTAAACAACTATCCCTTTCCCTCTGGTCACCACCGTTCTACTTTCTATGAATTTGACTGTTTTTGTGCCTTGCCTATTTCATTTAGTGTAATGACCTCAAGTTTCACCCTTATTGTAACATGTTTCAGAATTGCCTCATATATATGTTTTGTTTATTTATCCATCAGTGAACATTTTTTTCAGCTATGTTTTATTTTTATTTTTTTATTAAATCATAGCTGTGTACATTAATACAATCATGGGGTACAATGTGCTGGTTTTACACATGATCTGAAATGCTTTCATCAACTGGTCAACATAGCCTTCATGGCATTTTCTTGGTTATTGTGTTAAGACATTTATATTCTACACCTAGTAAATTTCACATGTACCCTTGTAAGATGCACCGTAGTTGTGGTCCCACCAATTAGCCTTCCTCCACCCACCCTCCCCCCTCCCCTCCCCTCCTTCTCCCCTTTCCCCTTCTTCTTGGGCTATAATTGGGTTATAGCTTCCATAAGAAAGCTATAAATTGGTTTCATAGTAAGATTGAGTACATTGGATATTTTTCTTCCATTTTGAGATACTTTGCTATGAAGAATATGTTCCAGCTCATCCATGTAAACATGTAAGAGATAAAGTCTCCATCTTTCTTTAAGGTTGCATAATAGTCCATGGTGTACATATACCACAATGTGAACATTTGAGTTGCTTCAACCTCTTGGCTATTGTGAATAGTGCTATTGTACACCTAAGTGTGCAGATATCTCTTGAGACCCTGCTTTAAATTCTCTGAGATATATACAGCCATAAGTGGGTTTGCTGAATCAAATTGTCATGATATATAGATTTTTTTTCGAGGAACCTGCAAATTATTTTTCATAGTAGTTATACCCTTTTAAGTTACCACCAACAGTATGCAATTTCAATTTTTCCACATCCTCTCTTACTTTATTTTTATCTTTTCAACAAAACCAACTCCAGTTAAAAAGTCACAGGACCTGAACAGAACAACTGATGAGTTATCTGTGGTAGATGAGAACGTCCAATGTAGGTGTTTCATTTTCTTAGAGCTGTAGATGTTTCAAAAACCTTGCTATAAAAAGATGGGACAGAGAAAGCACAAAGAGGACTTAAGGAGGGTGAGAAGAAAGCTATCTAACTTGGGGTCTTAATGCTGAACTGGGAAATCAAGTGGGGTGAGCCCAGGTTAAAATCCTGGATCACATTTACCTGGCTAGCTCTATCAAGAATCCTCCCAGCTGATATTGGCTTACATCAATCATAAGAAAAGCTAATATTAGTCAGAGTTAAAAAAAAATCCTCTCAACAGCCATATCATGCACATACTCTCATTGTTCACATCTGAATGTTGAAAAAGTCAAAGTTTGTGGCAAAGCAATTTGCCCCAAATGACATTAAGAGTATTTCTGGGTAGAGCTCTTGGCTTTCTGGATTTGGGTTGCTAGGTAATGTCAATTATGTGATAAAATAACAGGTCCTCTTTTAATTTTACCTGCTTAAAAGCTTTGTTTTGCTGGTATTATATGTGTCTAAAACTTGGTGTCACTTTGTTTGGAACTCATGAGCAACTGCTTTTCTTAGTGGAAACGTTCCAATCAATAGCTCCCTAAATTCCTCTTCCTCTTTCATCAGCCATACAGGTGTGTTCCACACAGCCTTGGAACCCTAGCTTGGAGGTCTCCAGCATTGCTGCCATCGGTCTTGAGTTTTATTTTTGTAGGTCCATTTCTTTAAGGTCCTGGCCTGAGATTACCAAATCTCATTTAATAAAGATGGCCTCTGAAGCCCTTATACTTCTGTTAGACTGCTGTCAACATAGATTGGAACTAATAACTTAAAAGGTTTCCTACACAGAATGTGTAATAGCAGGCCTTCCCTTTACCCCTGCTTTAAAAGCCTTCTTGGTCTCCTTACACACCTGTCCACTTACACCCCCAACCCCACTAACTTTTCGCATGCTGACATATTTTCCCAATTTGTGGTTCATTAAGTTGGATCAACTGTGGAAATAAATTATGTCACATGATCAAATACTACCAGATAAAAATGAATTTGCCACCTGCTGCTTGTACCCACCTTTCTGGGAGATAAAAGAAATTGAATTTGTTTAAAAATACCCCTGATTTATATTTCTTTTTTCTTAAAGAAGCTCCATATGTCAGGGAGAGAGCCACAGCTGTACTAAGTAGTTGAAAGTCCATCTCTATTATTAATGAAAAACTTCTGTGCAAATAGAAAACTCTATTTTATAAGATAAACTTCCTGTTTACTTGCAAACTCATGTTTTATACCAGAATTGATGATGTATTCAACCTCATGCTGCTGGCCTGAAGAGCTAGAGAGATAATTACCCATTTCTAAAAGCTATGAAATGTTGAATACAAATGTCTACTTTGTCATTTGAACTAACTCTTCCTTCACTCTTTCTTCTCCTATCTTTTTTTCATGTCACTTGTTTTTCTGTGAATCCTATATTTAAAAAAAAAAAAAGGATAAAGAAAATTACCTTTCTTGGTCTTCTGAAATTGTCTGTGGTTATGTCCTACTTATTTTTGTCTAAATTGGATGTAGCATGTGACAGCAGCATCTTAAATTTGAAAGCTGTTATTTAGGGATGTTTATAACTTTGGGTGTGTAAGATTATGTTGCATTAATCTATCCTATCATTAATTTATTTCATTCATTCTATAAATAATTATCAAAAGCACTCTATGCCAGGGATTTTTCTAGGTACAGATAATACATCAGTAATTAGAAGTGCACATAGCTCCTGCCTTCATGGAGCTTTTAGGCTAATAGGGAAGAAAGAAAAAAAAATAACTAGGTTTAAATTTATGTGTTGTTATACAGTCTGAGCTAAATCATGTATTTTTGATCAAAAAAAAAGATTTATCATTAATTTACTGGGTTCCATCCATTTTTAGTTTTTAAAGTATTTATTGCAAGTGACCAGATTTCATATCTGATGACAAAAGTTCTACCCTTGTGTGACAGCAGGGGAATGGTAGTTGATGAATCAAGTTTTCAAGTAGTCTTTTCTTTTCCCTTTTTTCTGCTGTTTAATTGGGGGAGTTTTAGAAACTAAAAAAAAAAAAATATATATATATATATATATATATCATTTGAAACACAGAGTTCTTAGAGACTCTAGTTTGTTAAATGGGCTTTAATTAATCTAGAGAACTCTAGAATGTTAATACTCTACGCTATGAACTCTAGAAGGGTAGAACTACTGTCATGTATATAGTTTCATTTTGCCTAAAGAAGACTCCATGCAAAATTATGACATATTTGTAGGAGTGTACACATATAAATGAATCCATAAATGGATGGATGAATCATAGGCCAAATATTATGTACCTATAACCTGTGTTATTTGAATTGGAGGGCTTTGAACTTTGCTAAGTGCTTGCAGGGAATAGTGAACAGTGCTAGGTGCTCTGAGGTTTGCGAAGATGCAACAGTCCCTGTGCTTTCCAGCTAATATTATATTGTGATTGAGGGCATTGCCCAGGGACTATTTGAAATGGGTAAATAGGCACTTCTGTTGAGTCAAACTTTAGGTGAGGTAGCATAAAAGAGCTTTACAAATCAAAGAAATAGTATGAACTGTATGAACTGGCGATTCGGTTTGAAGTCTTGCTTAACTCCAGGGTCACTGAGAAGTATAGCTGAACTGTAGACAGGCATCCCTGTTGATTAAGCTAGAGGGGAAATCTTGGTCCATTTCATTCAATTTCACGTATGCAGATTAGCCTAGTAGCAAACTTATATGGGGTATAAAAAATGTCAGAAATTTTGCTTACAGCTACGGAGAAGGCTTTGTATCACACATGAAGCACCACATGTAAATGTAGTCTGCCACAGAATATCACATTTGGGGTGAATTGGACAGACATAAAGCAGTGCTGATGCCTGCCAAATTGGGATGGCCATCATAGTAGTTGAAGGAAGGCTTCATCTTTTACCCCTAAGAAAATGAAAGTACAATACATCTCTTTAGTGATTTAGGCGCAGAAGTAGATGAAGTAGATTGTCAAATAAAACTGGAGGTGTTTTGTTTCTCCTTTATGCCTTTGACAAAGAATGCATAGATTGGTTTAGTCGACAGCCTACATTAAAAGAAAAGTCTTTGATGTGCTTCCTTTTTGGTCTGTTTTAGTTTGTCATTCTGTGTAATTGTCAAAGAGGATCATAATATGTAAAGAAGAGCCTAACTGAATCTCTCATTACCTTGTATTGATATAGGCCAAGAGAACAGAATGAAATCTTATCAGTTTATTCATGGATTTGACACCCACTATACAGAAGGAATTTACGTTCTTTCTGATCACTCTGTCAACCTCATCCTAACCTGTTTGTCTCTAATCTAAAAGTATTTTTTCTTTAAATTTCTAAGGGACCAAGAGTTCACAGCACAATTTACCAGGTGCACTGTAAAAAAAGCTCCCTCCCCTCTCCAGACCAATCATCAGCTTGATTAATTAATTAAATCAAATACTTCACCGTGACAGTTCATTCTAATTAGCTAATAATATGCAATTTCTTAACACTCTTGGGACCTAGATATTTTAATTGTGTAAAGTAATACAGTCACCATATTGCCTTCTGATTCTTGACGGCCTTGGGAACTATCCAAGTTTGGGGATAAATTCATATGATATGTTCCCTTGAGAGTAAATCAGGGAAGAAAATGCATCATAAATAATATACTAAATAAACAGTCCTTGAATCAGGAACACAAGTCAAGGGCTTCTCTTTTTTGCTGGAGCTGTAGTGTTTACTATGATGTGGAATTGACTCCCTGAACATCGCTCTATGGGACAACTTCTTCCTGGTGAGATGGCCCACAATTCTTTCTGCATGATCATGTAGGTCATAGAGTGCCAGTAACCGGCGTTCTACTTGGACTCATAGTGCTGCAAATAGGGCCAGTAATTGAGCTACCCCACCATAAGCCAAGCATGGATTAATTTCAAAACTTCTGGCAAGTTAAGACCTGAGAAAAGTTCCTTGCATTTCTGTTCAGCTTCCTCCCCTAGTAGTCCACTAAATTATTTGACCAGCCTGAGTTCCTTTGTCTTCCTAAGATGCTATTTAGAAAAGTTTTCCCATCACTAAAATGCCTCTTAGGTCTGATTTTACATACTCATCACCAGCGATCACATTTTAATTACATGGGCCTTTGTTTTGTTTTCCCCTTTTTAATAAGGCTCGGCTGAGGAGATCTTCCCCTTTCTGGGTCTAATCAGGTTGTCAGATCAATTAAGGTAATTGACAGCAGGTTTATCACATTCCTTAATCAAGAGTGTAGCCATTTTATTAGAGGAAAACAATCCCTAGAGGATTTAGAGATACCAAAAAAGGTTTAATCTGTGTAAATAGGAAGGAAAAGACAGACAACTAGAAATGTCAGAGTTCCAAGGAAGAGAGGGAGACAGGAGGGAAATACAGCAAAGGATCTTCAGAGTCAGCCGCCAAGGAAGAATAGTGCAGGGGTTCTCAGAATTAAATGTATCTCAGAACGTCTTGGAGGAATTGTTTATAAATGCAGGTTTCTGCTCTCTACTCTGGTAACTTCACTAAGTATGTGATAGAGCCCGGAGATCTGTATTCTTACAAACACTCTAGATGATTTGCCCCAGAAAGTTGTGTGTTGCCTACTATAGTTTGAGAAGCATTGGTGTAAAGTTAGGATGTCCTAACATCAAGGTACGCCTTGGGCTGTGCCTTTTGGACCTCAATGGGCACACCAATCTCATGGGGCTCTTGTACATTATGAATGGTATGTGATGTGAGATTGTGTACTAACAAGCCCCCAGGAGATGCCACTGCTGCTCTTCAGTGGAACACACGGGGAGGGGGGAAGGTGGCAAGGCCCTAAAACAGCCACCTTGGTTTCTTTTTGCTGTGTTGAAGGGAGAGTTGGCAGGGCAGTTTGTCCATTAGTGGTGCTGTATGTCCTGAGGCAAGGAGGCTGTGCTTTCTGCCAATCTGATCTCAACATGGCCTGTGGACAAGGGAAAAGGGTGCTTTAGCCTCCTGTCTCAGAAGGCAAGATCCCGCCTTTCCCCATAATTCTGTGATACTATAGAAAACTATACTTATTTCTGAATATGTAGTATGAATACAAGCATTCTTTTTTAAAATTTCACCTACCACTGAAAAACAGAGTTTAGTGGAATGACCTTGGTACATTGCAAATCATTATTCTCTAGTAGGTTTTGTGGCACATAGACCTCCCTAAAAACAGCACCTTGTGATTTTAAATACTTTCAAATTTTACAGATGCTTTCACATCTGTGGTTAATTAATTTATTGAACACAATTTCTGTTCCATTCCTGCGGTGGCTGGCACAATGCTTGTAGAAACGGAGATTCCTCTACCTTTGTGAGCTTAAAGTCTAAACCAGGAGACATCACAGCATTTCATGCTTTCTACTGTTGGCTGTTTTTTCTTTTGATGTACAAATAGGATATGTGGTTCAGTGGAGAGCAGGTTATCTCCCTTTTAAATGGAGATTAGAGTGACCCTTAAACTGGTTGTGGGATCAAAACTTGTGAGGCCAACAAGGCAAAATATTACTATTGTTTTATGTAATGCAACCGAGACTAATTGATTGGCCAAGAGTAAATCCAGAATTGAAGACTTTCATTCCAGAAACATTTATTGGTCATCTACCATTTCTGGGTACTCAGCAAAATGCTAACCCTACTTCTATCTGCTAAGAAGTGCAGTTCGGTTTTTTTCTCTTATGCTGCTGATAATCATGATCTTTTTTTCTTTTCTAGTGTTATTTGTACCATGGAAGTTTTTTCTATTTTTTTGTTTGTTTGTTTGTTTTCATGGTACAAATAGTACTGGGAAAGAAATGAACAGACACCAGTCCCAATACCTCTTAATTTTTGAGCAGGCCTTGTTTTGGTTTGATCATGTTATAGAGGCTATGAAGTTAGAAGGATGGAAACTTGGGCTCTTTATTAGGCTGCTAACATTTTATTTTTTCCTTTTTATATATTCTATAAAATATATACTTTCTAAAATTAGCTTCTAAGGAATGGAAAACTAGTATGTGTTCCACGCGCTTTCCTCTGAAAACCCAAAGAATGTTTTCAGTCTATTTCACTTATCCACATGACTCCATGAACGGGGAGGAGCCAGCAATGTCCCTATATATAGTTGATAAAACTAATGCCCAAGGTATTGGGGATTTGCTTCATGTCGTGCAGTAATTGATTGATAAAGCAGTAAAATCCTGCCCCAGCAAGCAGGCAGTGGTCAGCTTTTACTCCACAGTTGCTCTATCTTTAGTTAGAATCTATCTGTAGACATAAAAATGAGCACAAAATGCAAGGCATATCAATAAATTGCCCACACTTGAGGAAACAATACATTTGTTATGAAAATTATAGTCATTTGAGTATTATAGACAGTAGCTTAAGAAAGCAACTTTTAGACTCTGTCTCTACAAAAAAAAAAAAAAAAGAAAGCAACTTTTAGAGTGTTCAGTGCTCCGTCCTATTTCTTTTCTAGCTTGATTCTACAACTGTCAAATGGACTAGTATTTTTGTAAGCTGTTTGTCTTAATAGTAATAATCATTGCTTATTGAAAGCCTACTATGTGCTTTTTTATATCTGTGTCTATTGGGAGGTTGTATTTACATATATAGGGTCATGATTCTATGCCATAGTTATTACATTTTTCATTTTCCAATAACTCTTTAATCTACCTAAGATTACTTAATGTCAGGCACGATTTAGCCATCTCCATGTTTATTTTTTAACTCAAGTACTATGAAGATCATGATGTGAATTTTGCTGAATTCAGATAGTGATGTTATCTCAGAATAGTCTAAATTAACACATTTCTGATTTTATTCTCATTTTAACTTATCTGCAGTTGCATAGTTTTAACCATTAAATATTACTGAATTTATTGAAAAACTGCAGTCATGGCCAAATGTTAGACTAATATTAAGATTAATTAGTCCTAGGACATTAATACTATCTTATTTGACTGATGTATGCCCACGGGTATGTCATTGCTGTTTGTGAATCGATTTGTAAAACCTGTTATAACAGATATTTCTATTTTGTTTCAGAAATCCTTGACTTTCAGCTATGAAGATCACTATAGTTCCAAAGTTATTTATGTCCCTGGTTGTCTTTTTCTAAACATTCTATGTTTAATACCTGGCATAGTCTTAATGCATCATAGCTTAGTAGATAACGCTAATTACTAAATCCAACTGCCCCAGCCCTTGCTTTGCTCAGTTACTTGTATTGTTTGATAAACTTGAGCTTCACATTACACTTGGACAGTAGGTGCTTCCACTTAACCTGTCTGAACTTGGTGCTGTTGCAGATTCCAGAGTCTAGAAAGGTAATGGATCTGCTACATAGCCTTTCTGCATGCCTTGGATGTTAGGACATTTAGTTTACTTCTCATGAGTGATATCCGCAGAGCCAGTACTCAGGATTTTTAATAACATCCATCTTTCTTTCACGACCAGCCTGGTAAGGTTAAAGAGTTGCAATGAGCTGAACAGATCAATAGTAATCACAGGGCACTTGGGTAAGACAGGCTCCTCTATAATCTTGGGACAGCTCACTTAGTGTTGCCACTCAACCCAAGATGAGGGCGCATGTATGTGTGAGTGTGTGTTTGTGAAATATTTTGGTTGTAAGAAAAATATTTCTGCCATGGCTACCACCACCGTGTCTTTCACTGTGTTAGAAGGTGCACAAGGAGGCAAGACAGTGAGCGTTTTTGCTTCCCGTACTCTGAGGCTGTCTGTTCCTTCTCCATCCCCCAGTGGTGCTCAGAATCAGCCTTATTAGTTGCTCAGATTTGCTGCAGCAAGGAAAGCAGTCTTCTTGTAAGACCTGCCAAATCTCCGTCCTTTGCAGCTGACCTGAGAGACAAAAATAATTTTTAGATATTTGGTCGTTTTTTTGTTTTTTTTTTTTTTTTTCTCTTCAGCGTAAATGATGAAGCATTTAGTAATTGAGAGCAAAAAAGGAAGGAAATCAGAACATACAGTCCTGTTTGATCTGAGGCTGACTAGGGGAAATTTAAAACTAATTTACTTTCTTCCCTTTTTTTGTGCATTCTCTCTCCCTCTCCCTCCTACCCTCTTCAAAATGTTATTATCTCTTTAATAAAAGAATTCATGGATAATGGAGAAAGTTAGAAAACACAGAGAAACAAAAGGAAAAACAGAATGTGATTATTGTAGCACTGTCTGCCTATGTCTGTATTTGACTATCTAAATTGACTATTTATAATATCTGTCTTGTTCCATGAAGCTTTTCCCAAAAATCCAAAGCAACATATTTTCTCCTATCCAGCACACACGAGAACCATGATTTCAACAAGCTTTGTGTTTGATGATTTTGTCTTAATTTCTAGTTGTTTGGGGGTACTTTTGTATCCTAATGATGCTTAGAAGCTTCCGGAAAGGCTTAGAACCTTTTCCCATTTCTTTCTTCAATAAGAGATGTCACATCCTTGCACCATTGAACTGATTTTAATAATTCACTAAGATAATGCTTTGTTTTGCTTTTCCATTACCACCATGAGATACATTTTTAGTCAGAAGAAAAAAAAATCTAACTCTTGAATAAATAAGTGTTCAGGTCATCTCAGAAAAAAATGTTCTCCGTCATTATTCGTTTGGGGTGATTTTCCTAATTGACAACCACTGGTGATAGGCAGCATTGAAAGTATTTGCGCTGTAGACAAGTGGAGGGACATTTAATTTGTCCATTATGGGCTTTCACTGACAAATGTTAGATACTGACCTTTTCAATAGAAATTTACTTGGAAGTCCTAAGTGAAGCTCTGCTTTAAGCTAAATTTGTCGCCAAGACAACATGATTAAATTCTCTTAACTATAGATCAGTTGCACTTATTATTAATGGGAATTGAAATCTCCCTAAATGCTGTCCATAAATTCAAAAGAAAAAATTCTGAAGGTTAAGGTGCCTCATCTGCCAAGTGGGAAAGCTTTCCCAGAATGTAAGAAAAGAGATATCTCTGCTACTTCCAAAAGAGGGTCAAGATAGTCTATGTAATCTTACACTATATCAAAACTTTTTAGGAGAGAAAGTTGTTCTTTCCGCATAAGGCTGTGGATAAACTATTCAAAATCTTGCATAAGGGGGAGTGTAAACGCTTAATTTTTTACATCCCTGGACTCTGTCATCTCCAAGTCTCACAGTTTAGAAAATACGTTTAGAATTAGAGAAAAGAAAGGAAGAACTAGGAAGAGAGGAAGTAAGGGAGGAAGGACTAAGTGGTGACAACTTACCTAAATGGTAAATAGTTCACGGAATTAAGAAGAGAAAGCCATGTTGTAGAAATATATTATGACCTGAGATATGAATGATGTTCTCATCAAAGAACATAATTTTGAGGTCAGAACTCCAGCCATAGATATGTTATGAAGTTTGGGCCAAATGGTGCCTTAATTACAGATGTGAACATATGAAAATAGTGAATAATCCAGGTTCCTCTTGCTGCAACACTGTATAAATGCCAAAAACATCATTGTTTTCTTTACCCTGGCAAGTCACAGAAGGTTAAGTAAAAAAAGTAAGTGGAGCTGACAACAGAAATTCAACCAGGACCACTGGTTAATAATAGCATTGCTCATAATTGTTTTGCAGTTTTACACATTAGCTCCTATGGCCCCATTCAATCTTTGAGTCTGGCATAAAATCTGCAAGATAAATATGATGTGGAAACCCTTTCAAAGGGTAAAAGAGAAAAAAATGTGAACCAGTTATCAAAAAGTTCCTGGTAATATTAATATATTCTAAACTTAGTAATTTCACCCCTCATTCAGAGGTACTTTTAAGACTTGTGACATGCTTATGTCGATCATATGTGTATCTCAGGTGGGGTGCAAGTGGCTCTTCTAAAATCAAATCAAATTGAAAAGCACCTGCTTACTCTTAAATGTCAATGGCTTTCTAGAAATTGTAAAGAGAGCAGGCTGGGTGGCTATCTTCCAAAGACATTTGAGACACCTTCAAGTAGAACTTCTGGGTCTTTTCACAATTACCTCTACTTGTCAGATGGCATTTGTGGGTGGAGCGATATAAATTATAATGTGTATGTGGTGACAGTCACTCAGTATAATCACAATGATACTTTATGATGGTCTTACTATTATTTTATAATTTGTTTTAAATTGAGTCAATTTTCTAACATAACAATCTTCAGATGGTTGTTTAGTGGAGAGCTTCAAAACCAGCCCCGAGGTACATCTTCATATAATGTAATTTAGTATTTATCCTATTACTAAAATTCTCTAGGGGAGCCCTCTAACAGGACAACCACTGTTTTCTATAATGTTTGATTTTGGTTTTTGCCCCACATCCCATTAGATTGTGTGTGTGTGTGCCCACGCATGTAAGTGTGCATGTGTGTATGAAATCTCAGGATAAAAAGCTAAGGGTCAGAAACTAGAAATTCTGATCCAGAGAAACTAGGTTAGGATCAGCAAGCTATAGTCAAATGTGTGCACCAGAATTTTGTAAGTGAGCGTCCCTGGAACACAGCTGTACCTGTGGGTGCTTTCCTGCTACAATGGAAGACAGAGCTAAATAATTGTATAAGAGACCCTATGACCCACAAAAACAAATGTATTTAGTGCCTGGCCCTTTACAGAAAAAACGTTTGTCATATGTCAACCTGGATCACATTCCCAGCAGTGTGTCCGTGTTCAGATGGATAGAACCAGATGACTGCAAGTCATTCTCCATGATGTGAAAGACGACCATGATGCATTCACAGCCCAGGAGCAACTGTGGCAAATTCAGACACAGAGAATTTAGGTATATACCACCTCCACTGAGAATCTGAAAGTGGTAGTAACTTAGATTTCCCCACAGGCAAGCTTTCCTTCAGAGAACCCTGAGGGCAATCAATAAATTTGTATTCATCTCTATATTCACGCTATTGTACAAGGCTTATGGCATATACACATGTTCAGTATATGTTGGCTGAATGAACAGACGCACATGAAAGGGGTATTGGTGCCATCATTTGTTGCAACCCCTAAGGCCCTGGTCTCGGTCGCTGCACAAAGGAACCAGGCATGACACAGATTAGAAGTACAAGCTTGCCAGAAGCAGGCTAACCTTAAGTGCAGGGTAGCCCTGAGCCCCCTCCCCAACAGCTATTAAGGTTATACACACAGGTGTGGAGAGTTAAGGTAATTATATATGAGGGCTGCATGCGGAAGGATTGCCATGTGCTCTTTCTCCATGTGTTCTTCCCCACAATCCCCGTGAAGAAGTACTAAGCATCAATGTTTAACACATGCTTACTAGGGAGTGACCCATCTTATCTCATTCTAGAACACTGGGTTACTTGGGCAATTGCCCCTAAGTCACAAAACATCTCTAGGCTTGCCAAGAGACTGTCCTATTCTCAGTGTTTCCCTTTAATGTGATAAGAATAGGTAACTGTCCTTTGCAAGCAGGGTGTCCATTCCTCTACAATAATTATTATCAACTCACTGGGGATAGTTAGCATACGAGGTAAGAAACTAACTGATTCTAAGAATGATGGCATAGTAGGGCGACAGCACATTTTAATCTTCCAAGGTCTTTCTCTTAAGCCCATTGGTCTCAAACTGTAATTAGCAGTCTCATTTTAATTTCTTCTCTTCATCATGCATGTTGTAGATGGATAATAAGTTTGAGTTTTATTAGGTGGGATTTGAAGAAGGCATTCTTGGCATAAATGATGTTACTAGAACAAATGACTAAGAGATGTTAATGAATTTCTTTTTCTGTCCTTTAAAAAATAATGAGATGCAAGTTCTTCTGTCTGAAAAGGTTAAAGACCAGGGATGGGATTAGTCAACCTGGAATATATTTATCACTCTTGGAACCTGTTATTCCTAACAGAGAGCCAATGGAAAAACAGCAATTTATTAAATAGATAGAGGATGCCAAAGTTATGATAGTTCTTGTAATCTTCACCTCTACCCTAAGGGTTAGGTATAGCGTAGTTCCCATTTTACAGAAAAAGACACTACAACTTAAAAGATGGGAAAATTACATGTAATCACCTTGTGAGGGAATCAGTCAGCATTTTAATGAAGGTCTAGCTGTCCCCAAAGCCCTAAGTCATTTTACTGGGCAACGTGGCCTTTCTGTTTGAAGGTATTCTATCATGTCTTTTGGGGGAGGAGAAATTTATTCTGCTTTAGAAACCAGTGCTACTAGGGTAGGAGCTGATTCTGCACACTTGCATACAGAGTATTCTGATATTTCCATTTTATTTTTTCTTACACATTTTTTAAAACCTATTCCTTATTCATTCTATAAAGTTTCAAATACCCTTCACAGAATTCCCTTACTTAAACATTTTCCTCAAAGTAGATTACCCTAATTCTTGGAAGTTTATTAAATTGCAGATATCTGAGCACTTCTAGGATCTATTAGAAGCTCTAGAGAAGAGACCCAGGAATCTGAATTATACCAGCCTTCCTCCCCTGCCACCCTCCATGAAGGTCAGGCGGACTGTCCTTTAGTAAGGCACTTCAAAGACATGCATAGGAACTCCTCAGTGGAGAAATTGTTACATTCCTTGGTATGTTTATAATTTTTTTAATTTTTAACACAAAGAGGACTATTTTGTAGTTCTTTACGTCCCAAACTGGTCTTTATTTTATAATATTTTTAAATGTAATGGAGCTGGAGTGCAATTTTTACACCTTTATCAGACCAGAGTATGCTGGTGTGACGGGCCAAATGGAATGCTCCTACCCACAGACTTCTCCTTGAACTACCATTGGAGCCCACTCAATACCTATCATGGGTTCCAAATATGAATGTTGAGAACACTTTGCATTCCCGCCACCTTAGCCATCAACTACATGACTACTACATGGCGCTGTCATTCTCAGCCTCCTCAGAACTCATATCCCACATGAAACTGTGTTAGTTTTCTGTTGCCTCCTAACAATTACCATAAATGAAGCAACAATTTTTCAGGTTAATGTGAGGGTACCAACAACCAGGTCACAATATTTGAATTTGTTAGGAAGGGTCCTTCTTGTAGTTCTGTCTCGTACTGGAAACTTGTGCCACACATCCCTATATTGTGCCCATTAAGTGGGAGCACCCCAACCTCCCTTTCTCATTCCTTTCATTCCTCCTTCCCTGAAGTTGAATTGAAATGAGTTTTTCTCCCCTTATGTGCATGAATTAGATCATCTACCGGCTTCAGTTTAGTATTGAGTACATTGGATATTTGCTTTTCTATTCTTGTAATACTTTGCTGAGAAAAATGTGTTTCAACTCCATCCAGATAATACACAAGATGTAAAGTTTAAGGGAGAATATAGAGATGACCTCACACAGTTCTATAGATCAGAATTTGAGATGAACTCAGCCTGTTTGCTGGTTAGGGTTCTGAAATTAATCAACTTACTGGGCTCCCATCTGGGGACCCTGGGGATGCATTCTCCACCATGCTCACTCAGGTATCAGTTCGAATTCAGTTCCTGAGGCTGCAGGTCTGAGGTCACTGGGTGACCTGCTCTCTGTTCCTGTGCAGCACCCACGTCTCTCCTAATCAGGCTTTCTCCAGTTTCAACCCAGCAATGGTGAGGGGTGTCCTTCTTAAACTTGGAATCTCTCCAACATCCTCTTCTTTCTTCTTTTGCCTTTTAGAGCAGATGGGATTTCACCAGGTCTTCCCAGATAACCCAGGGTAATATCCCATTTTTTTTCAGATTAATAGAAAGGTACATTGGCCAAAGTACATGCCTTTAATCCTAACACTCTGAGAGACTAAGGTAAGTGGATCACCTAAGCTCAGGAGTTCAAGACCAACCTGAGCAAGAGCAAGACCCCATCTCTACAAAAAATAGAATAAATAAACAAAGAAAAAACACCCCCAAACTAGTTGGGCATTATGGATGGCACCTGTAGTCTCAGCTATTCAGGAGGCTGAGGCAAGAGGATGGCTCAAACCCAGGAGTTTGAGGTTGGTGTGAGCTATAACACTGATGCACTCTACGAAGGACAACAGAGTGAGAACTTGTCTTGATAAAAAAAAAAAAAGTACATACAGTTAGGTTACATGATTTGCATTTGTTAGTAGAGTCCAAGTTGCAGCCAAGCTCTTCACCCAGGAGGTGTGCTGTGCACCCCTATACTGTGCCAGATAGCTGAGACCTTACCAACTCCCTCTCACCTACCTCTTGAATTTAAATGTGTGAAACTGGGCAAGAACCTCTCACCACCTATAAAAACTGACACACACTGAATAAAAGATTTAAATCTAGGGCCTGAAACACCTCTGGAAGAAAGTGTAGGAAACACTCTTTATGATACTGGCCTGAGAAAAGATTTTATGAAGACCTCATTGGCAATTTCAACAGCAAAAATAAATCAATGGAACCTGATCAAGCTAAAAAACTTCTGCACAGCTAAGGATACAGCTAAAGCAAACAGACAACTTTCAGAATGAGTGAAGATGCTCACATATTATGAATCCAACAAAGGACTAATAACAGAGAACTCAAACTAATCAATAAGAACAGAGCGAACAACTCCATTTACCATTGGGCAAGAGACACGAACAGAACCTTCCCTCAAGAAGACACATAAATAGCCAACAAACACATGGAAAAATGTTCATCGTCCCTAATCATCAGAAAAATGCAAATCCAAACCACCTTGAGATATTAGCTAACCCCAGCAAGAATAGCCCACGTCACAAAATTCCAAAGCTGCAGATGCTGGTGTAGGTACAGAGAGAAGGGAACACATACACTGTTGGTGGGATTATAAACTAATACAGGCTGATACAAACTAATACTAACACTGGCAGGGTGAGGGAATTTTTTTAAGCTTGGAAATACTGGTTGATGGTGTCCGGATCTTCAAAAGAAGGCCTGTCTTTTGGGGGTCTGCTAATAAGTATCTAATAACTTGCCAGAACCAAAGGGTCTAAGACTCATATGACCTGTCTAAATATACCACAGGGAGATTGATGGACTTGGAGTAAAGGGAGGGAAACCAGCAATATTCAGTTCATTTGAGGGTAGCATGTTGGGGTAGACTATCTTAGAGAGATAGTCTAAGGTAGAGGTTAGACTACCCATTGCCTTCTTAGAGAGATAGTCTAAGGTGGAGGTTATGACTAAGGAGTTTGGAAGTCAGACAGACTTACATTTTGAACCCTGCTCAATACTTTGTGCATTGATTCTACCATCTGTAAGATAGGGCAGTGTGTCTGTAAGGACACCTTGCCAGGTGTTATGGAAAAATCTTCCCACTTTGTGACATACCTCCTCCCAGTGCCTCTTCTTTGCATCACACCTGTTCCTCATTTTGAAAATGATCCATGTTCAGGGATTTGCTCACTGAAGCTGCACAGTGATGGTGGCCTCCCAGGGACACTGGACTCCTTCAGAACCTGCAGAGTCCCAGGTCCCAGACTAGAATTCTATCCGTAGCTCCTAGATGTGTAGATCAAATATTTATTTTATTTCCTACCACTTACCAACATGATTTTTGTTGGGGGCCATAACCACTTGTAAAAAATGTTTAATTATTACATGTACATAATAGCTTGCATTTCTTTATAGGATATGTACAATGTTTTGATAAAAGCAAATGATGTGACCTAATCAAATCAGGTAACTGGAGTATTCATCATCTCAAATATTTAACATTCTTGTGTTAGGAACATTTTACTCTTTTAGTTATTTTGAAGTAAACCCTAACATACTGTTGGTAATAGTCACCTTGTTTTGCTACCAAATGTTGTTCATTGTGTGTAACTATATATTCTTACATCCCTGTGCCACTCTTTGCAAAGAAAGTTCTGCTACTTTAAAAGTTCAATGCCTGAATTTTCTCCCAAAGCCTACTAGGAGCCTGAATTTTGTTCCCTGGATTTTAAAGAACATTAGTTATTATTTATATTTCATATGAGAATCAAACTGCAGCAAAAGAAAATATCTAAGTATTTTCAAACATATTTTAAAACAAGAATTGAAATGGCTTCAGAATTAGGAAGATAATGAGTGGTTCCCATTAGCCTCATCATTACAGAGACATTAGGTGAACATCTGATTATTTACCCTCTGTGCTAGGAACTGGGTGGGAAAATCCTACAGGCATAGTGTCTGTCCTTGGAAAGCTTTCTCTAGAAAAACCTTTTATTGACATGAAAACTACCATCTTTGGGTATCAGGAAGGAAATCCCAGTTGGTGTTCCTAATGGTGGTGCTTGCAAGAAGATATATTGAGACGTAAGAGAGAAGTTTAGAAGAGAGCTAACCTCATACACGACAGTAAAGAGCTGACGATCGACTGAATTTAGTAATGAGTCCTGGAGACTTCTTTCCCGAGGCAATTTCGAAGCCGAATTTCTCAACTCATCTTGAGAAAATTAGGTTCACGCACTCTGATGCCAAAACACTTGGTCATCCTGTCTGTCATTCCTCTCTCTGTCACCCTCCATGCCACACTGACACACAGTCCACATTACTGACCACTTTTCTCCTGGGAAGCAGCCAGAGAGGGTCTTCCCCTGAGCACCCAGCCTGGCATTCATCTCCAGGTATGTGCTTTCATTCCCCTTCCTCTAACAATCCCCTCTCTCCATCCTGCACTTGACCTGAGGTTAGATGTCAGGAAAACAAAATACGGGTTCACATTTCATATCACAATCGTTGCTATAAATAGCAAATTTTACAACCTCGTAGATCTAAGGCATGCGGTGTGATGGATGAGCTTCTGCTGATTAAAAAAAAAAAAATGTCTATAACTCCCAAACTCCAGTCCAAGTTGAAGTAAATGATAATAAAGCACAAATAATACCCTGCTGAATTATTCATGCTGATTCTATAAACCGCACCCTCAATGTCAGAGAAGCTGTACTCCTTACAGTGGGGCTTCAGCCGGAATGTCTGAGGAATTGCCGAGCTCTAAGTGAAAAGGAAGGCTCAGGCACTGAATCAGGAAGAAGCTTATGTGGAGGAAGTCAAAAGTTACAACCGAAGTAGAAATAATTATAAGTGACCATATTTTGGTGTGAATGGTAACTGAAGAGAGTCTAATTTCCAACCCCCCATTCCCCGCCCCCCCAAAAAAAAATCAAGCTCATTAGCAACTCCTGACCTAATCTCCAGTCTGTCCCATCAGTATCACTTAACTGGTGGCCTGGCTTTTTCTGCTTCTGCTACTTTTTAGTTCCTTCTCCACACAGCAGCCAAACATGATCCTTCAAAAATGTCAGTTCCTGACATGACTTTGCTCAAATCTCACCTCTGCCCTCCCATCTCCCACACAAAATCCGAACTTCTTACCCTATACCCCAAGGAAGATTAGACATGATCTAGCCCCTGCCTGCCCCTTTCTGTTCATCACCCTTGAGCTGTGAGCATGTGACATTCTTGGGATTCTTCTATATACCTTAAAGAGGTAGCTCCCTTGTTTCCAAGGCACAGCCATGCTCTTCCTTCCCAGGTTTATATCATCTGCTCAGAAAAGTCTTTCAAGGTTATCTGATAACAAGTAGCTATCACACTGTCACTTTGTACTGTAACACTCTGTTTTGTTTTCATCTGAATAGTCATATCAGTTGGATTGATGGGCTCCTGTGCTAAAATGCAGGCTGCCTGAGAGTAGGATTCTTGTTTGTTTTATTTGGCATTTTATTCATAGTACTCAGAACAGTATCCGTCATGTATTGTCCTCAGTTCATCTGGTTTGTTGAGTGATAAGCTCGGTTTTACACATATGTAATTGCAAAAGTGTCATCATCATTGTTTTCCTGCCTATGATTTTACCACTTTAATTGACTAAGACCATTGTTTTCTTTGTCTGGTAGGTGACTTTGACGCTTTCCTCATCTGATTCATTCCCCCTCACTTAAGCTGGTAAACCTAACCCGTCACAGAATGCCAATGGTAATGGTTAAGAGAAAGAAGCATTTCAGGCACCATGTGGACGGTTACTGTGGGGTCCAGAGTTTTCTGTTACTATGCAAATTTCTTGGCTCTTAGATGCCGTGAGCTCATTGTATATTAGTAAATATTTATAAAGCACTCTATATTGACTAAGTGTTTCACAATCAGGTTGATTAGCGATTTCCCCAGCAACCTTGTAAGGTCAATCAGCATTATTAAAGTGCAGCCCAGAGAGGTTGGGCAGCTTGCCCAAGGTCACTCAGCAGGTCATTGGCAGAGCCTGCACTGGCGACTTCAGAGCCCATTACTGTGACAAGTCCTGGCACTGACTCTTCTTGGAAGGGTGACCCCTAATCGCTTTTCTTGTAAGGTAGGCATACATACGCTAAATGTTCTAAAGTGATAGAAGTCCGAAGACCTTGAGTTAAAGGAGTTATTGGTATAATTAGAAACAGGAGCCAGCTATTGAAAATTGAAAATGCTATCCTGGGGAGGTGAATTGGAGGATATATTATTTTTTGAGAGAATGAGAGAAAAGTTTGAAAAATAGGAATGTGAAAAGCAGGAATGTAGGTAGAAAATTAATGTAAGTGGCTTTGACTGGGACAAGAAATAATAATTTACAGGCCTGAAATGTTTTAGGAAGAGTTTAGGTCGGTCATGGACCAGAAAGTCTGAGCATCAACAATTCATCTTCATTCAGCAGTGATTTCTGCTATTCTGTGAAAATGATACTTGGTTTTCAAGTGTGTGGTATTTTAGTCCTTGACACCCAACATGCAAATTATGTAGACCTCACTATTGTTAATTTGTTATGCTAAATATGTTCTGGCAATATATATCTAGGAAAAAATAATCTCAGTTTTAAGAAATCATGATGCATCTTCACTTTCCATTCATGATTTTCTGCATATGTTTTTCATTTTTTTCATTCCTTTCTGATTTAAGCTAAATAGGTACAAATCAGCAATGTATTTATGTCCTATATGATTTTGTCCTTTGGGTCTTCAAATTATAATTCATTCTAACTGTTTCCTGGAAGCAAATTATTGTGAACTAATGATTATAACCACAATTGTAAGGGCTTATTATTTATGTGTGTACATGCACGTGTGTGTTTTGAGACAGAGTCTCACTCTGTCACCTAGGCTACAATGCAGTGGAGTTATCAAATTCTTGATTTCTTAAGTTCTGCATTTTCAAATTCTTGAGGTCAAGTGATCCTTCTGCTTTACCTTCCCACATCACCCCTTCACAATTTCTAAAAGCATCTTTTGTATAGATGAGGTTTTACCATATTGTTCAGGTTGATCTCCAACTCCTGGTCTCAAGCAGTCTTTCTGTTTGGTCCTCCCAATGTTCTAGGATTTTAGGTGTGAGGCACCATACCTGGCCCTGTGTAACTAAACGCTTATGAGTTTATTGACAAATGCTTACTACATGCCGAGAACTTTCCAGGGAGTATCACATTTAACTCTTCCAACACTGCTGTGAGGTAGGTAGGATTATTTTCCCTATTTTGCTTTGCAGATGGGGAACCTGAGCTCCCAAGTGTAACTCCAGATCTGTCACCTCATTAAAACCTTAGTAAGATTGTGTGCTCTGCCTTATCAGAACTCCATGGTGACTTCAAGTATCCCACAAGGCTCAATGAGGTCTAGATACTCTTTTCTTGGCGAGCGACCATCTTTGTTACAATCCTCCTCCTTACCCCCGGCCTGTGTTCCAAATATGCTCAAGTCCCTTCTGGGAGTCATATGCAATGAGCTGGGACCTGACTTGGTGTCCTTGCACCTGACTTTCCCTGTGCCTGTTACATTCTTCCTCAACATATGCCCCTGGTCTACTTACATCATTCAGATTATTCACAAAAGCCCTGTCAGAGAGGCCTTCTGCAACTATACCGTGGAACTGGTATGCCCATCTTTACTATCGGTCTTCCTTACTCAGGTTCCTTCTTTTCCATGGTACTTACTACCCCTTGAAAAAACATTTACATTTGTTTATGTGTTCATTGTATGTTTCTTTTCACTAAAATTAAAGCTCCATGAGAACAATAATTTTTTTGTGTGTGTGTGTGTTTCTTTTATTGTCAGTACCCAGAAGACCAGAAGAAAAACTGGGACACAGGAGATTCTTCATAAATAATTGCTGAGTGAATGAATGAATGAATGGATGAACCATCACTCTACTTTGTTGTGCTAAATTTCTAATAGTTAATTTCATACAGGCTACATATATGTCTGATTGTGAAGAATAAAAGTCTTGGGCTTTGGGTAAACCTATTTTGGCATCTGTTAGCAACTATTTAGGTCCTGCCTTTCCCACAGGAAAAAACCTGAGTATTTTAGGTTATACTATGTTTTTCTTGAAGGATTTACAAATCCAGGAAAGGGACTAGGCTAAGATTGTGGATTAGACTGGCAGCATTTCCTGGACTACCTTGCTTAGAAAAAAACATTGGCAAATCTAGGGGCAGTGGGTCCTGGGTATTTGTGAGCAAATGTCAGTGTGGCCTAGGTCAATGGTGCATGGTAGAGCTCTATCCTTTGTTAGCTGGACCATCCAGATTTTGTGAAACTGATATTGCCTGGTGAGTTGGTTAGGTGTCATTACATCCAAATTGACAGGGAAAAAGATCAGTGAGTGATGTAAGTCTTGGCTTTTCAAAAAGAAACTCTATATTTGATGAGGGTTTCTTGAATGCTTGCTTTATAAGAATTATATATGATTTTTCATTTTTAATATCCTCTTTGATTAACTACCACCACTAGTCCTTGGCTCTTTCCTAACTGTAACTACAATTTTCAGCTTGATGTAATTCTGAGGTATAGCATGACATAGCCTTTTATACATGCAGGCATCTTTTTTTATTTCTTATTTGTTTGATTTAGGGAAAATCACCTTTTCCCACAAATATTATCATCTTCCTTTCTGACAGTGTTAATTAATTCTAAGATGGTTAGATTTCATAAAATGTTTTTGTTTCTTGGTGAGATGCCTGGTTTGCATATCTGATAACTGATTATTCTGTGAAATATCTTAGCATGAGGGTAAGAAAACCTGGATTCACGTCTGAACTCAGGTCTCAACTTTGTTAATCTAAGTCTCAGCTACTTCCTCTATAGAATCAGAAAGTCGGGCTTTTTCTTTTATGCAGGAAACTGTATTTTATTGATCACAAGATCCTGTATGACAGAGTTAAAGAGTTACTGAGAGTGGTAAATTAGTGTGTGGTAGGAGGGTGGAGTGGAAGCCTAGTGTTTCAATGATCACTTTATATCTAATATTTAATTATATGGGGGCTTAAACTCTTGTACCATTTTACACACACACAAAAATTACATTGAACAGAGATGAAATTATTTTTAAATGTCATTAAAGCTCTACCTTTCTAGAATATTTAGGTTTCCTCAAAGTAACAGGTAAAGACGAGAAACACGGTGATGTTGTAAGGCACTGCAATGAGATGCCGTCATCAACAAGCCATGCTTTCTAACCAGGGTCAATCATCCCCCAGCAAATAAACTAGGTAGAAAACAGGCAGGAAACAACAAAGAGGGCTCACTTCCACCTTGACATTCCAATCCCTGGAATGAATGAATCCAGCAATTGGGGGATGACGTGTACCTGTAAACTTTACTTCTCACTAGAAGTGAATAGAAGTGAGTAGTCAGTGTCATGATGAAGGTTCAGTTCCCTAAAACTTCCTCTGATGCTGGAATTCTTGAATTTTAGAGTTAAGGGTAGAGATCAACTTGTCTAGTTCTCTCCAGTTACTAGAGAGTATTCTTTATAACTCAATAGTTACGAAGGGAATACTTCACTCATTTTCTACTTCATTTAACCTTATGAAAACTAGAGGTAATAAAAGATCAGTTAAGCCCCCATCAGAAGACACTGAAGGTCCCTTCATCTCTGGGGAAAAAAGTATAAAAAGTTGACTTTAGACCATGACCCCCAGAGACCAACCAATACAATTGAGGATATTTGAATTATTTTAATATTATGGGGTGAAGAAATCCCCTTTGTCACTGCTAAATACTTATTAGTTGCTTTTCCTTCCAGAATACACTTTTCATAATTTTCATATGCGTGTTTTTATTGAAAGGCCAGGAGGGCCAAGTAAATCTGGTTTCATTTGATAAGTACTTGACTGATTTTTGTCTATTCCTGGGTCAGGACAATCACACTGCTGCCTTGCCCAGCCCAGTGCCATGTGAGAGGGAAGGGAAGTAGTCTAGCAGGAATGGTGCATTTCATGGGGAGTTACTACTCATATTCATTTTCTAACAAGCGTCCTGAGACAAGGCATATATACACAAGTGCCATTTCACATATGGTACAATGCATTCTTCACAACTAGTGGGCAAGTCAGTGGTAGTCCCTGTTACTGTCAATCCAGTGAAGTCTTGGTTTATTAGATGTTTGGTCCAGGGGGTCTTCATTCTTATACAAAATTCACTTTAGGATGATAACTGGTGGATATTACAGATAGTAGTGATGGTTTAGGAGTCAGGTGATCTAAACTCTCCATTAGAAACATCCATTTTTTCCTGACATGCTGTTCCCTGTGAATAGCTGCACACCTGAATGGGTGAGTCACCATATCCCTTCTTTGTTAAGGATGTTGACTGTAGAGCCTTCCTGCCTGGTTCTGAATCTAGGCCGTGCTCCTTATTGCTGTGTGCCACTGGGCAAGGTGATCATCCTCTTTAAGTCTCGGTCACCTTGTATGTAAAATGTGGATCATACCAGTACTTAATTCATTGGATGTTGTGAGAATTCAGTGTGGTAATTCTTGTAAGCTGCTTAGCTCAGAGTGTGGTATACTTTAAGCATTCAATAAATTTCCACTGTTATTATTCATAAAACATTTTGTATAGGAAGTTCAGGCTATGGGGCACTGCATTCTATGAACGATTTGACCACAGTCTGATGGTAGCTACTATAGGATCAGAAATACCTGGGGATTCAGGTTATATGAAAAATAGAACATGTTATGAAACTGAATTGATATTCCCCTCTCCTCACAAGTTCATCTGTACCTGTGTCACTGATAAATGCATATCATTGTTTTCCATAGCTACTTTTATGTATAATATTTTAATAAATTAATATGTAGTATATTTTGTATGAATTTGTATGAGTTCTTTATTAGTGAATCCTTAATTTCTCTTATATTGATGTCTCAAATTTATTCCTGCCTGACACAAACTCAGCAGGGAGCTGTGAAGTTTTCTTGCTCCCCTACCCTCCAAAAAAGAAATACAAAAACAAAATGTGAAATCTCTTGCATTAAATTTTCTGGAGATGAAAGAGAAAGTTTTAGGATTGTGTGTTCCATTCAGTTCAGCAACAGCATTTGAGCACCTTCTGAATGATAAGAAGCAGCTACAATGGTGGGGAGAGGCACAAAAGAATAAGCATAAATGAGTCTTGCTTCCTAGCAGATGGCCGTCTGGCAGGAGAGATCAGACCCAGGTAAGTATAATACAAAAATGAATATAAAGGCGATCAGGAGAGGTTCAAATGAGCTACATGAAGAAGAAAGGCGACAATCATTCCGTTCGGCAGAGGAGTGTGAGGTTCAATGTAGGAAGGGAGATTTGAGTTAAGCCTTGAAATGTATAAATGAATTGTGATACAGAGAGAAGGAAAAGGACAAACATGAACTAGCCCTGCCTTTAGAGAATTGGGTCCATTGGCACAGAAAACCACGAACATTGACAATGACAGTACAATGCGGAGGAGTCTGAAGTATCCTGGAGAGAAAACACAGACTGCCTTGTTGGTGAACATGGTCAGAAGTAACATCTTAGTAAAGGAGACTACAGAGGGGAATCTCAAAAGATGAGAAGGAGTGCCTTCAGCCCTCCTCGCCTCTAACAGCCCGTCTGCTCAGCAGTGGATATTGCCAATTTGCCAAGATATGAAGGCATGAGAGAGACTGAATCTTGAGGAGGAGCTGGCAGTAAAGTTACCTGAATTATTGCGACAAGTTCCAGCCACAGTAGAATTAGAAATTCCCTGCCATAGGGAGCAGAAGTAGAGTTGGAGTGGAGGGTACATATAGGATACACTGGGACAGACAGGAGAAAGTGTGCGTGCAAGCAGGAAGGGTGGACATCCCCTAGTGAAGATAATACCTGTCTCTAAGAGCTGAACAGGAGACCTCTGCTTAAATTGCTTTGCTCGCTCTGTCTTATGCAAAACAGTCAGAGATCTAGATATCCGTGCCAGTGTTGATGACTTTTATATGAAAAAATAAGCCAGCAGACATGTCAGAGAGAAGGGTAACCTTTATCTTTACTGTTCTTTGTATTATAGAGAAAAGTTTCCCCAAAGCAGAAAAGTTGCTAGGCTGTGTTATTTACTGTGTCGACACCATGTCCTCAGAACAAGATACACACAACCCCATTAAAATACATTCAGATTTCATCTTGAAATTTCCCTATACAACTAAAAACATTAAAAAACATAACATAAAGATACAACTAGAAGAAAGAAAATGTCACAGAATACCAGAAAGACAAGAACTTTTACAACTTATTACACTAATTACCTTACATTTAAAAAATTAAAAAAAAAATCATCTGGTATAAAATTGTGTGTTATATGGCAGAGTAGAAATACCTTCGTATAAAATTTACATGATTTTCCCCTAAACCCACTGCTTAATCCCCTTAGCTAATACTACGAGTTAACCTGAAAAGCTCAAGGAATTTAAGATACAGAGGGAAACTTGTTCAGCTCAGAATCTACCATAACTTCTCACCAGAACATTTAAATTATATGTTTAGCCTGACAAGCAAACGTATTTCAGGGCAGAATCCTTAGAAAGCAGGAGACAATTTCCTTCAGCCCCACGTCATCCTTTGATGTAGATTGCCTATTATATTCTTGAGGTATTATGAAAAATGAATTTGAAGATATTTTCTTGACAGTGGGTAGACTAATGGAATCCAGTGACTGTATTTAAAATGTGCAGGGGTTTGTTATAACGTGGTAATAGAAATATCAATTGCAATGACAGGTTAAAAAAAAAATCTGTCAATGAATGATAATGAAGTTATTTAAATGTCGACTCACTCACAAACATTTTCCAAACCCTAAATTATTCTCACTGCTTTAACCTCATGCATTCTGAGTTATAGAGGAGCTGAGTCTGTGATGCAGCCAATGTGCCTTTGGCTTTGGAAGCTATTTTTATGCTGCCAAATGCACTAGGAGCAATGAAAAGTGGCTGCTCTTAATGATTTTAGGAAAAGAAACAAAACACAGATGCCTCAGCTGCTTGATTTAGAGGTGAATACTGTTCCACTTTTAGGACATCTCACTGGCAATAATTTGAGTAATGCCCTGATGCTTCCTGTCTCCAATCTTCCCTCTGTAGTTTGAGTCTTTGCTTTGTGACCTTGGCAGTATGGCTGTAGGTATTCGTAATAAGGCAACTTTGCTCCCTATGGCTTTGGGCAGGAGAAGGAGAAGGTCAGACAATTTGGCTACTTTGTGAGATGTGCTGAAGTAGAAGCTTGACTCATCCCTGGTGCAGAGTATGTCCATTAGGCCTCGTACAGTCTTCACCCTTTACATGGAGAAGGCACCTGATCATTCCAGCCCTGTCCTGGGAACTAGGGACTTGAGGGTGAACAAAATGTGTTCACTTCTCTCAGAATATTTAAAGCAGTCAAAAAATGGGTACCAGGCATTTAAAAAAGTAGAGGGGTGCACTCCTGGTGTCTGGTCCAGAATGGAAGGAACTTAGAATTGCCAACCTTCCTTACAACAAGTTAAAAACTAGAAAAACTCTTAGATCCATCAGAGAAGTGGTATCACAGGACATAGACTACTCTCCCTCCCCCACATTACTACCTCATTACTAAAGGCCCATTGACTATCGTTTCTTTTACCTAGTACTTCATGTCAGCCTTTCAGGCATAGTAAGAGTCAAACAACACAGTCTGAGGGGATTAAACAAGTATTAGAATCAGAGTCATATATTTCAGGGCTGTTGGAATTATAAGACTCTCAATGTGTGATTAATATGTTAAGGGATTTCATTGAAAAGATAGACAACATGCACGAATAAATGGATAATGTCAGCACAGAAGTGGGAATTCTAACAAAGAATCAAAAAGATATGCTTGAGATTAAGAGTGTATATGTTTGTTTATTTATTTATTTTTATTTTTTGAGACAGACTCACTCTGTCATCTTGGGTAGTGCCATGGAGTCATCATAACTCACAGCAACCTCAAAATCTTGGGCTCAAGTTACCCCCTTGCCTCAGCCTCCCAAGTAGCTGGGACTACAGGTACCCACCACAATGTCTGACTACTTCTTCTATTTTTAGGAGAGATAGGACTCACTCTTGCTCAGGCTGGTCTTGAACTCCTGAGCTGAAGTGATCAATTACCTTTTGCCTCCCAGAGTGCTAGGATTGCAGGCATTAGCCACCACACCTGATCTAAAATCATATTTTAAAAAAGTAATGTGGATAAATGTGAACAATGCCTTTGCTGGGCTAATTAGTAGACTGGAGAGGGCTGAGGAAGAAGTCTCTGAGCTTGATAATATTATAACAGAAATTTCCTATACCTAAAAACAAAGAAATAAAAAATGCAAACACAAAACCAGAACAGTGGGTCAACTACAAATGTATAATGCATATAGGTGGGAAATCACTGAGGGGAGAGAGAGGGAAAGAAACAGAGGTAACATATGAAGCAATGATAACTGGGAATTGACACAAAGTAGTGTCAATGCCAAACCCACAGGTCTAGAAAACTCAGAGAACACCAAGCAGGATAAATGAAATAAATAAATAAATAAATAAAACAAAACAAACCAAAGAACACCTAGATATATTGTATTCATAGAAAATCAAAGATGAAGTAAAAACTTTTGAAAAAACGGAAGGGGGAAAATATCTTACCTATGGAGAAGCAAAAATATAAACTACATCTGGCTTCTTCTCAGATACAAACAAGTAAGAAGAGAGTGGAGTGAAATATTTAAAATTGTGAGTAAGTGAAAGAAAAAAACAACAAACTAGAAGTCTGTATCCTTCAAAAACCGAGAGATGAAGATGTCCTTAGATGGACAAAAGTTGAGGAAATCTGTTGCAGTCGACCTGCCTTGAATGGGATGTTCAAGTTCTTCAGAGGGAAATGATAGAGGTCAAAACCTCAAACCTACATAAAGAAAAAAAAATCAGAAAATGAGTAAGTGAAAGTATGGCAAATACTTCTTATACTTGCTTTGTCTAAGGGGTCTCAACCTTCCTCATGCTGCAATATATTTTCATTGTTTAAAAGGAGTTGCAACCCACAGGTTGAGAACCGTGGGCAGATATCGCTTCATTCATGATAGTAAGAATGTATTTCATTATGTATTCTTATATGAACATATTTATGTGTATGCTTATATATAAGTGAAATGACAACAGTGATACAAGGGCTGGGAAGAGAAATAGGGAAATTTTTATTGTACAGTTCTCATGCTACCTATGAAGTGGTATAGTGTTATTAGAATGTGGACTTGGATTCGTTGTAAAAGTACTTTGCAAACTTTAAGTCAAGCACTATCAAGAGTTAAAAATAAAAGATATATCATTGAAAGGAGAGAAAATGGAATCATACAAAAATTCTTAATTGAAACCAAAAAAAGCAGAAAACATATGGAAAAGAATAGGAGCAAAGGATAAGGATGACAAATAGAAAGCTGTAAAAAGTATGATAGATATTAATCCAGCTACATCAATAATCACTTCAAATTTCAGTGTTCCAAATACATCAATTAACAATTAAAACAGATTCTTAGAGTTGAGCAAAAACAAACAAAACAAACAAACAAAAAAGACTGAATTATGTGATGTCTAGAAGAAAGCCATTTCAAATATAGACATATTCAGATTAAAAGTAAATGGATAGCAAATAATATACCATGCTAACACTAATCAAAAGAACATGGAAGTTGCTATATTAATCTCAGACAGAGAAAAACATAGACAATTTGAATTGGTCTGTAACTATCAGATAAATTGAATGAATATTTAATAATCTTCCAACAGAACAAATACCAGGCATGGATAGGTTCACTGATGAATTCTATCAAACATCAAAGGAAGAAATTACCCCAGTTCTTTACAAAATCTTGCCAAAGACAGAAGCAGAGGGACTATTTCCCATCTCATTCTATGATATCAGTATTACCTTAACATCAAAAACAAACATTGATGTTTTAAGAAATAAACAAAGCCACATAAACCATTGTCTCTCATGGACATAGTTATAAAATCCTTCAATAAAATTTTAGAAAACCAAATCTAATAATGTTTAAAAAGAGTTGTACACCATGACCAAGTGAGATTTATCCTAGATTGGTAAGGCTAATTCAGTATTCAAAAACAATGTAATTAACCCCATCAACAGGCTGAAAAAGAAAAATCACATAATTATATCAAAAAATGAAGAAAAAATTGACATCCATTTATGGGCAAAACAAAATGACAAATTTAACAAACATTCATAGTAAAAACTCATCAAAATAGGAACAGAAGAGAATTACCAAAATAGGAACATTGAGAATTACCAAAATGTGACACAAAGACATGAAATAAGTACATGATGTTGGAAAATGGGGCTAATGGACTTTCTCCATGAAAGATTGCCATAAAACTACAATTAGTTAAAAAAAATGTAGTGTCTATGAAGCACAATTAAGTTAAGTGCAATAAAATGGGGCAAACCTATAAATGACATTCATCTAAGGATAAATCCATGGAGATAGTAAATAGATCAATGATTATCTGGGTTAAGGAAATGGCAGGGATGAACAGGAGTAAGCAGAGGGGATTTTTAATTCAGTGAAACTCTTTTGTAGAATACCAAGGTAGTAGATACATGTCTTTACACATTTTTCAAAACCTAGGGAATGTATAACACCAAGAATGGTTCCTAATATAATCTGTGGACTTTGGGTGATAATTATGTATCATTGTACATAATTCTTTTCAACCATCATAACACTATGGTGGAGGATGTTGGCAACAGAGATGTTTACACACGTTGGGGACAGAGTATATGAGAACCATGTACTTCCCATTCAATATCTGTAAACCAAAACCACTTAGTTTATTAATTAAATAGAAGGCATGGAATAGAACAAGAGCACCACCCTAGTCTCTCCTCTTCTCATATAGCCAATCATATCTTCCAATAGCAAGGACTATGTCAGCTTCTTGGTTTTGATGTCATAGAAACTCAGTGGGCCACAGAAGAAAAGCAAACATCCATTGAAGAAGCAAGTCACTCAGAAACAAATTGCCGGTGCCCACTATGTCCAAGGTGTTGTTCTGAGTGCTAGGAAGGCAGCAGTGCTGGAAGCACACATCCTCCCTGCTCAAATGGAGCTTGCCTTCTGGTGGGGCAGAAGGACGCAACATCAGTAAAAATCTATCAGATGGGAATACGTATTATGAAGGGAAAACAGAAGTGTCTAGGGAGGACAGGGTGTGCTGGGGGAGAGAGGGATGTTGCCATTTCATACAATGTGAACTTTGTTGAGAAAGAAATGAAGGGGCCATCTGTTGGGGTGTCTGGGGAAAAAGCTTTCCAACTAAAGCTGGAGTTGACAAGGGGTGGGGAGGAGGCAGAGAAAGAAGAGAAATTAAGGGTCAGGCGTATCACAATTATATTGCAAACCTGTTAGGTAGAAATGGGAATGCAAGTTGTATGTGACAAGCCTTGAGTACTGATGAATTCATTTGCTGTAGAAACCAGGACGTGGACCAGTGACTCAGCTAATGATTGCCTAACTGCAGTCCTGTTTGGGTTTAAAAACGTGCTTTTTTCTATGAGACTGGGCCATCTTGGTAAACTTAACGAGGCATTATCAAGTTACTAACAGGGTGATGCCAATTACTTTTTTCACATTTCTAGCCTCCCCAGAAGCCAGAGTGGATCATATAGAAGATAAATACCTTCTTTTCCTCTGAGATCCTTGTGAGAATTTCTCCTCGTACGTGTCTTAAACGTGATTAATCCAGCAGGCGCTCTATCATTTTAGTAGGTGTGAAGAAAGGCCAGGCTTAATGCAGAACATCAAACAGTTTGAGTTCACACTTCTTTTATTAAGAAATGCTTGACTGGATTTTCTCATACATCTCCTTTTCCATCTGTGAAGTGTTCCTTGAGGAGGATGTTGATAGAAGCACCCAAAGATGGGGATAAGAATGCAAGCTCTGGAGTCCACGCCCGTAGCTCAGCGGTTAGGGCGCTAGCCACATACACGGAGGCAGGCAGGTTCAAACTTGGCCCAGGCCTGCCAAACAACAATGACAACTACAACAAAAAAATAGCCAGGTGTTGTGACGGGTGCCTGTAGTCCCAGCTACTTGAGAGGCTGAGGCAAGAGAATCGCTTAAGCCCAAGAGTCTGAGGCTGCTATGAGCTGTGATGCCATGGCACTCTACCAAGGATGACATAGTGAGACTCTGTCTCAGAAAACAAACGAAAAGAATGCAAGGTCTGGTGTGATAGCCTGTGTGGACCCTGCACTTTCAAAGTTCTTTTGCCTAAAGTTAGTTGGTTACACTTTTGAGTCTTTATTATTTGTAATACTTGGTTAATATCAGAATACCTCTCATAGGATTCTACTTATGAATAGCTTAGATCACATTGTGTGTATGCAGTGAACACTCATTTTTAGTGTATTAGCTGCTAGGTTCCTTAAACATAATAGTCTATTCAGCAATGAAATTCAGACACAATTATAGAAACAGGCAGTAGCATCTTTAACTGCCATATTCCAGCTCTTACCAGTAACTCTCTGATCCAGGCTCTGCATAAAACTATTAGCACATGTCCTCCAAAGTACGATGGACTAAATTTGGCTACATTTAAAAATGTTAAAAATATTTAAAATAACTTCATGAGTATTGCCTCTTCTAAGTAACTTAAAAGTGAAATTATTTTTAGTGTTTGAGATTTTCCTCAAGGGTTCATGGTATGTATTTTAGTAAGAAGACCAAAGATAGTCAAGAAAAAAAAGATCAGTCAGAACATGAAAAGCAAAATCTATCATGTGCGTTTGCTTGTGACGCACCAGTAATTGTGCTCTGCGTTTTTATGGATTTAGTTTACAAATGATTCTGTGCTGATTTCAGTAACTCGTTTGATGGCATAAGATTATTGAAGAAATCCAATCACTCATTATATTTCTGCAATTCCTTGTGGAAACTAATCATATCCTGTATTGATCAGTCCTTCAAGTGTAACAGGAGATTTTGCCATGTCAAAAAAGTCCTAAGTTCTTGGAAGGCAAGTGAGATGTTTGGGGTGTGGTTTCTTACCTCTCAGAGTAACTCATCTGAGCTCTATGTAGATAATAAATATGTAAATAAAGACGTGCTTTTAAACATTCTAACAGTCACTAAGATATATTTGTACAAATGGTAGAGTAAGGATTAAAGATCAAAAGCAAAAAGTGGTGAGCCTTGACTTAATAGCTTGCATATTTATTTGCCTAGAATGCTTATCTTTTTAATCATACAGCTTCTGACATCGCATAGGTGTTGACAGACGCTATGTTTTTCATCTACAGATAAGTCAACCTGTAAACAAAGGCTCAAGAATAAAAATAATTGCTTTGAAATGTTTATAAAAATGGTACAAGAACTCAAGGCTCCATACATTGCATCTTAATTATGTTAATAGATGATATTTTAAGATGCCTTCCTTTTAGTTTGTTTGTTATTTGTTTGGCTTTTTCATTATAATGGCAGTCAGGCTGTGGCTGGCACAGGCTGCCCTTTACATTTGCAAATTTCAGCTTATTTCAAAAAATTTTTTGCTCCCCCTTTCTTCTGAAGCCAAGTCCCAAATCTTTCCTTTCTATTTTTTGTTTTTAATACTGTGTTCCTCCTGTGTTTTGCACAGAGCTCTGATCTCTCAAGAATGGATCCTCTAATCAGATATGTTTGGAAAATGCCACGTGAAGTATGCCCTTCAGGGGCTCAGTGTATATGGGAATAATGTAATTTCTGAAGTGTTAGGAAGTGAAAGAACATTACGTTTTGTCTAATCAGCATTCTCCAATATTTTTTGATCTTGGAAAATATTCCTCTTTCTCTTGTCTAGATATGAGACTTACAGTATTTAACTGGTACCTTGGCTTGCTGGCCAGGCCACTCCCATGTCCCTAGGAGGCTACAGTGCCCACAATTGACCTTGCAAGTATAATGGGAGCAGCTCTTAGCTGTAAATTGGGGTTTGCAGATGGGCAGTAGTGTGCCTTCCTGGGTGCAGGGCCATTCTGAGGTCACTGTCTGCCCAACTGGGGTGCAGGCTGATTGGTGTAGCCACTTACAGATCAGTCAGCAGAGGCACTGGAGTGAATTTCTCAAGGATCTCTGCTGTGCCAAGCCTCAATCTTTTGGTGGCTGGACTGTAAAGAAAAGTAAAATTAGGAAGACCCCCATGCTGAGAGTGCTGAGGCCAGGAGTTCTCAGAGAACTCAGAGAACTTAGTGCAGTCATGATTTACTGACAGGTTTGCAAGTATTCAACATTTTGTCTGTTAAACTACTATGCTAAAGTATGCCAGCAGATTGCTAATTCTACAGAGGTTATCTATCAATGCGCTGTCTAATTCTAGTTCTGTGGGACACCCCTGGACCCCTGATTTACACCACATGGGTATGTGAAAATGCATCTCTTTAAAAATCTTTCTATCAATTGCTTATTACAGAGCCATAATGTTCAAACATTTCACTCTGTTAGAGTGGAGAGTTAACAAATTATGGATCAGCTTTTGAGCTTTGTAATTATCAAGAAACAAAACAATGACAGATGCATTGAGGGATCTAGATTGGTGGAGAAGTGATATTATAATAAGAGAAAAATGTCCAATAACAAAGCATAAGCTTGCTGAGAAAAAAAAGTTGCTGATAAAAATCTGAGTCGGTCACTCCACTGTCCTCTTGTCACATTGAGATTAGAGCTAAATGCACAGTCTCACAGACACAGATGCAAATAAGAATAATTGCATTAGTATAAAGAATCTTTAGAGAACCCTCATTTGCCTTTGTATGGTGTTTTTTTTTTTTTAAGGTAAAAATATCCTTTGAGTATTTCAAGAATCAAATTAGAGATTCATTAGACCATGTGGAGTGGTCTACTTCTTTAGCTTCTTTTACTATTATTCCACTAAGAAATTTGGATCATTCTATTATTTCCAATGATAATGTCCAATGATACTGATTTCCAACTATCTCTAGGCTAAATCTATCAATACAGTAGTATTTACACCATTCATCCTCCTCCCACCAGTGGGTAGATTCTGCATCTGTTCATTTTCAAACTTGTAAGTGTTGTTCAGAGTAGTGAAAAGAAAGGAAAGATAAAACTTGTACAATAAAAGGAGCCAGAATAAGGTTAACAAGATTTGAGAGGCCAGAAGGACCTAGTACAAAGAGACCATTGACCTGAGAAGGATAAGGGTGAGAAAAAGTCAAACATCAAGAGTGGACTGGGTGAAGAAAGAAATCTCAAATTTTTCCTAGAGTAGCAAGAACTCTCACATCAACTGCAAATTTAGAGAGAAAAAGATTGACATGGAAGGAGAATTTCAAGAATTTTTGTTATGGATCATGATATAACCCTGTGAAGGGTTTCTGGAATGTTCTTCAAATATGCTTGACCATCAAGGTAATGTTCATTTGATTGAACAGTCTTTGTTTGAACAAAGACTGGCCTTGAAGAATGCCAGTCTTATGTTTCTGTGATCCTGGGCACCATCTGGTCTATGGTGCTCTCTACACTTTCCTTTTCTAAACTTACCCATTTCCAAGGTTCCTAGTTTTTTCAAGAAGTTTTGCATACAACCTCATTCCTCAGCCATTTAAAGTGTCATTTAAATTTTCTAAAGCATTGGATCTTTTGTATGTACCATCTATATACAATTTATAGGAAGAATTGTCTTGAATTCCCAGCCAGAATAAATCCTTAATTCCTGATTCCAGAAAGACCAGTGTCTGGGCCAAAGTAATGAATGATAGTGAGGTGTTAGTTAATACAAACTTCTATGTAGTCATTGTTATCTGTAAGAAGTTGTAACTTATTGTAGTATCCAAAATGTATTACAGTAGAGCCTCTGTAAGTTAACCACATAAAGGACAAACTGGTCAACATAAGGAACGAAGCCTATCATGCTGATAGTTACATGTGGTACCCATCTGGTCTATGGAAATTCGATCAATGTAAGGAGGTGGTCAATGTGGGGAGATGGTCAGCTGTAGGGGTTCTACTGTATTGCATTTTTGTGTTTTTCCAATTAAATGAACTTTATTTTCCAAGCATTATTAATTCATATCTCTATCATTGCACAGAACACTTTATAACTACTTATTTCTTTCTCTCAAATAATGCTGTGAAGTACTTGACAGTAGGGTCTGTGTATTATATCCTGGCACTTAGGACAGTGTCTGATACATTTTAGCAACTCTAATAATGTGAGTAAATGAACGAATTTTATTAAGAATTTGTCATGTGAGGGGAAAAAAAGCTGAAAGGAAATTTTATATCTGACTTTTTAAATTAAAAAAAAAAAAGAAAGAAAAGCTGAGGCATAATGAAAGCAACATAGGGCTTAGAGCCAGAACAGCTGGTTTCAAATTCTGGCTGTCCCACTTATTAATCATAACGTTGTCTTTGAGCAGGTCACTGACGTTCTCTCACCCACTTTCTTCAGATGCAGATGATAATCCCCACTACACATGGTTGTCATGGATGATCTAATAAGATTAAACATTCTGAAAGACAGAGTGGGCCTTCACAGAGAAGGTGCTTAAAACCTATTATTCAGTTTAAATTAATAACTTATTGACCAATGGCTAGACAAAGATGAGAGATAAGACAGATGGAGTGGCTCCGTCTGTAATCCCAGCACTCTGGGAGGCCAAGGCAGGCCGATTGTATGAGCTCAGGAATTCAAGACCAGCCTGAGCAAGAGCAAGCCCCTGTCTATAAAAATAGCTGGGCGTTGCAGCAGGTGCCTATAGTCCCAGCTACTTGGGAAGCTGAGGCAAGAGAATCACTTGAGCTCAATAGTTTGAGGTTGCAATGAGCTATGACACCATGCACTCAACCCCAGAGAGACTCATTAAGTCTCTGTTTCAAAAAAAAAAAAAAAACATATATATAGATATAGATATTTTTATATATGACAGGTGGAGTCAGTGCTAAGGACCATTGTCATCCTAACTCAGGATTGCTTAATACTGGAAAAGGCCAGTGAGTAAGATTGTAGAATTTCACTTATTATTGAGACATTTTCTTCCTCGGAAATAATAGAACAAACTGAATGACCTTTGAAGGGAATGACCCACCATATATTCTCTGACTCACAAGAAATAGACACAGACACATGCGCACACACACAACTTTTAGATAAATCAGGAGAACCAGCTTTCTGCTCTGTCAAAGAGAAAGCAAAAGTTTGGAAATGTATATCTAACTAAAAGCTAATTGTTTGGTCAATTCAAGGGACAGCCTCATCTCTTAATTTTTTTTTAAATGAACCACATCTTTTATGCACTGTGCGTACATTAAGGAGCAGCAGAAAGATGGAATTTTAATTTTTACCAATTCAATTTAAATGCAAATGTTAACCACTCACATGATGCTACTGTGTACATAATTAAGCATCATTATATACTGCATGAATCATTTAGAAACCTCCTGAGAGCCATTCTACTATGTAAAACATGCGTTATACTGACAGGCAGCCAAATGACGTATACTTCTGTCCTCATTAATGCTCCTTTTGAATTATAGGTCAACCGATTATGGAACAACGTATGAGAAGCTGAATGATAAAGTTGGTTTGAAAACCATTTTAAGCTATCTCTATGTGTGTCCTACCAACAAGCGTAAGGTAAGAAATGGATATTCAGCATGCTGCTTTTTCATGATGTGACTTCTTTCTGTCTTGGTTGGCCAACCTTTCTAGCTACCTAAAAATCCATTACGGTGAAGCTGGGATAAAAATGTAAAGATGAGTTGATGGATGTTAAGGTTGTAAAATGTCTGACATATCATAATTTTCAGATCAGCAGCTGTGCAGACAGGAGGGTGAGGGGTAGGTAGATGATTACCATTTCCAAAAGGCAGCTGCAGGGAATGAGTCTTGTGGACTGGCTGCTGCTGACTCTTTTGTAAGAATTCTGACCAGTCAGTCACGAGAATCAGAATGAGCCTTGACAAGATAGCAGAAAAGATGTTTTAGCATACGATGTCCCAGTTTTCTCCTGTCATGTACTAAATAGGTTAACTAGAATTTAAGTGAATGCATCATCCTTGAGCAGATAGGAAGTTTCGTTTTTACAGTGTGTGCATCCTATACAGAAATGCCAAGTTGGAGGCACTGCATCTGGCAGAAGAGAATAGCATGGAAAGAGCAGGGCGGTTAGTTGTCTCTGAGCATAGATCTTAGCTGCAGTAAGCCTTAGTGTAATTACATACAGCACTGCAAACAGATGAGAAAACAGGTTTGGCAAAAGGAAATGGTTTGTCTCCATTGCAATTATGGACACATTTGGGACTAGAATTCAGGTTTCTTAGTTAACAGTCCCACTTTTTTTTACTATACCCTACTGCTTCCATTAAGAGGGCTTATGTACTCTTCAAGGATGTTATAATTTTAGGAAGAAAATGTTTGCTTTTAAGAGAAAAAGACATATATGTCTCAGAAGGAGTGTGATGCTACATCTGTACTTTTTTTTTTTACAAACTTGCATTATCAGATTCTGAATTCTATCATGAACTAATAGCATCTACCAAGAAATAAAAAAGTGTTGTCCAACAGTTTATCCTGCACCATAGTCCATTATGATGGTAGCATGACATGACATCTGGGTTCTCATCTCAGATATTTTACTAGTTACTGTTAGTGACCTTGGGTAGGTTCTGCATTTTGTTATCCAGGGTTTGAAAAGTGATGAGAAAATCTCTCAATCAATCAATCTCAATTCTGGCTGTGCATGGAAGGAACTAGGTGGTCTCCAAATGTGTAAGCTCTAGCCCCACCCCTCTTGCTCTGGATTAGGGCTTAGGTAACTATCTTTTCTATTTTAATGAAGAAGTTGAATATTTTATTATTTTGCTGTAAAGATATTGCTCACTGTATAAAAATAGCACCAGCAAATGCAGTATATTGCAAGATTAAATAATTACAATTCTTCATTTGCCTCTGTACAACAAAGAAAAACTTCTCCAATTCCAGGTAGTTCCAATGGAAGGATCATTAAGTATTTCAACCAAAATCCTGATGTGGATGTAAGCAAGTTACAGTATCACGTGAGGCTTAAGATAACAATGATGACCTTGAATTACATAATTTTTATAACTGGTTTTTATCACAGATAATTTTGTGAATTCTGAATATTACAGCTTGGTCTAAAAATCGTAGGGTATTGTGAAAATTATGTGCATATGTTTATCTGCAGTCATTAACAGTGTTGAGAGTAGTTGTTATTTTAAGTTGTCATCTACCAGTAATTTAGACAACTAGACTGGATTCAGTTATTTCCCACTCGTTTGTTTGAGAGTTCCATTTTCACTCCTCAGTAGAGTTAATGTATTTCTCATATGCTTCTCCACTCGCTAGTTCATCTAGTTGTGAAGGGTTACTCTGTGTTAGCTTGATTGGGCAACCATCTTCATAAAAGGAGTTGTTAACAAGTCCTCAATTTTCTGCAGAAGCTTCATTAACTTTAGTTAACCTCTCCAGTTAAGGAGAAGAGAGTTTACTAGCAGCTTTCACTCTTTTCAAATCACCAAACTCATCTTATTTGTTTGTGTTTGTCCCAACTCCCGACAGAGTACAGAAAGCAACATCTCCCAGATCTTCCTGTGCAAAATTCCTGATTCCCACTTTTCCTTTATTTTTTATTAAGTCATATATACATGTATCATGAATACATTTATGCCTTTGTGGGATTCAATATGTTGATTATTTGTACAAATTGGAGTGCCTACATCCTACTAATTAACATAGCTTTTACCTCATTTACTTAATCACAGTGTTAAGACATTTGTGTACTGTACTTAATAGATTTGACTTGTACCCTTGCAATATCCTCCATTGGTGTGATCCCACCATCAACCCTCCCTCTATCAAACTGGCCCCATCACTACCCATCCTTCCCTTCCCTCCTTCATCCTGGGCTATAGTTGTGATTCATCTTCTGTATGAAAGTATGAGTGATTATAAATTGGTTTCACAGTAGTACTGAGTACATTGGATATATGTTTTTCCATTCCTGAGATACTTTGCTAAGAAGAATGTTTTCCAGCTCCATCCATGTAAACATGAAAGAGGTAAAGTCTCCATCTTTTTTAATGCTGCATAGTATTCCATGGTATACATATACCGTAATTTATTAATCCATTCATGAGTCAATGGGCACTTGGGCTTCTTTCATGATTTGGCAATTATGAATTGAGCTGCAGTGAACAATCTGGTGAAAATATCCTTGTTGCCAAGTGATTTTTGGTCTTTGGGATATACACCTAGTAGAGAAACTGCAAGATCACATGGCAGGTCTACATTTAGATCCCTGAGTGTTACCTAAACTTCTTTCCAAAAGGAAAGTACTAGCCTGCATTCCCACCAGCAGTGCAAAAATGTTCCCTTTTCTCCACATCTACACCAACATCTGTAGTTTGGGGATTTTGTGATGTGGGCTACTCTTACTGGAGTTAGATGATATCTCAAAGTGGTTTTAGTTTGCATTTCTCTGATGATTAAATATGATGAGTATTATTTCATGTGTCTGTAGACCATGCACCTGTCTTCTTCAGAGAAGCTTCTGTTTGTGTTTCTTTCCCATAATAAAATGGGATTACTTGTTCTTTTCTTATTAATAAGTTTGAGTTCTCCGTAGACTCTTGTTATTAGATCTTTGTCAGAAATATAACCTGCAAAAATCTTCTCCCATTCTGAGGGCTATCTACTTGCTTTACTTACTGTGTTCTTGGCTATGCAGAAGCTTTTTAGTTTGATCAGATCCCAGTAATGTATTTTTGATGTTGCTTCAGTTGTCTGGGAGGTCCTTCTCATAAAGAATGCTCCCAGGCCAGTTTTTTCAAGTGTTTCCCCTGAACTCTCTCTAAGAATTTTTATAGTTTCATGTCTTAAGTTTAAGTACTTTAAACAGTGAGAGTCAATTTGTGTTAGAGGAGAAAGGTGTGAGTCCAGTTTCAGTCTTCTACAAGTCACTAACCCATTCACCCAGCACCATTTGTTAAGTAGGGAATCTTTTCCCCAACTTATATTTTTGATAGGCTTATAAAGATCAAATGAGGATAAGTGTCTGGGTTCATCTCTTGGTTTTCAATTCTATTCCATACATCTGCCTCTCTGTTTTGGGGTCAGTACCTTGCTGTTTTGATCACTATAGATTTATAGTATAGTCTGAAGTCTGATAGCCTGATTCCTCCTGATTGGTTTTTATTTCTGAGCAATGTCTTGGCTATTCAAGGTTTTTTCTGTTTTCTATAAAATGAAGTACTAATTTTTCCAGATCTTTAAAGTATGACAGAGGTGCTTTAGTAGGGATTGCATTAAATCTGTAGATTGCATTGGGTAGTATGGGCATTTTAACAATGTTGATTCTTCTCAGCCATGAGCATGGCATATTTTCCATTTGTTAACATCTTCAGCTATTTCTTTTCTCAGAGTTTCACAGTTATCTTTATAGAGATCTTTCACGTCCTTTGTTAGTTACACTCCCAGATATTTCATCTTCTTTGGCAGTATTGTAAAGGGAATAGAGTCCTTGATTGTTTTTTCACCTTGATTATTGTTGGTATATATAAAGGCTACAGATTTGTGAGTATGGATTTTGTATCCTGAGACACTTGATCACTTCTAGGAGTTTTGTAGTTGAGTCCCTGGGGTTTTCCAGATATACAATCATATCATCTATGAAGGATAACAGTTTGATTTTCTCTGATCCTATTTGAATACCTTTGGTTGCCTTCTCTTGCCTGATTGTGATGCCTAAGACTTTTATTACAATGTTAAAAAGCAGTGGAGACAATGGGCAACCTTGCCTGGTTCCTGATCTGAGTGGAGATGATTTTAGTTTAACCCCATTCAATATAATATTGGCAGTGGGTTTGCTGTAGATGCCCTCTATCAGTTTAAGAAATGTTCCTTCTGTACCTTTTTTCTTAAGTGTTCTGATCAAGCATGCTGGATATTATCAAAAGCTTTTTCTGCATCAATTGAGAGACTCATATGGTCTTTGTTTTTTATTTTGTTTATTTGGTGTATTACATTTGTAGATTTACGTATATTGAACTGTCCTTGGGACCCTGGGATGAAACACACCTGGTCATGATACATAATTTGTTTGATGTGTTGCTGGAATCTGTTTACTAGGATCTTATTGAATATTTTTGCATCAATATTCATTAGAGATATTGGTCTATAATTTTCTTTTTTTGTTGGGTCTTTTCCTGGTTTGGGTATCAGAGTGATATTTGCTTCATAGAATGTGTTGGGAAATATTCCTCCTTTTTCTATGTTTTGGAAAAGGTTAAGTAACATTGGCATTAGTTCCTCTTTATAGGTTTGGTAGAATTCTGATGTGAAGCCATCTGGTCCTGGGCTTTTCTTTTTGGGGAGATTTCTTTTTTTTTTTTTTAATTTTTTTTTTGAGACGGAGCCTCAAGCTATCCCCCTGGGTAGAGAGCCATGGCATCACAGCTCATAGCAACCTCCAACTCCTGGGCTCAAGCGAGTCTCCTGTCTCCGCCTCCCAAGTAGCTGGGACCACAGGTGCCTGCCACAACGCCCGGCCATTTTTTGGTTGCAGCCATCATTGTTGTTTGGCGGGCCCGGGCTGGGGATTCAAACCCGCCACCTTAGGTGTACGTGGCTGGCACCTTAGTCATTTAAGCCACAGGCGCCGAGCCAAAACACGAATTATTAAGAGAACCACAAACTGTCAGGTTGACAGCTGATGTGAGTTTTTTTGGTTTTGTTTGTTTCTTCCTTTCAACACAGTGAGCCATCCAGTTAAGCTATTTACTCATTACTGAATCTCTGGCCACGTGGTGGTGCACAAGATGCCACAGCACAGTGGCAGCAAAAGATGGGGAAGAACCCTAACCACGTGTCCCGGTACACTCGGGCCGCTATACCAGAACACCTAGACTGAGTGATCTATAAACAACAGAAATGTATTGCTTATGGTCTGGAGGCTGGAGAGTTCAAGATCAGAGCACAGGCAGCTCTGGTGAGGCCCACTCCTGTAGACAGCACCTGCTCTATGCCCTCACATGGCAGAAGGGATGAATGAGGTCCCTGGCCTCTTTTGCAAGGGAATGGAGCACATTCATGAGGGCTCCACTGTTATGACCTGATCACCCCCTTAACATCCCACTTCATGACTGCATCACGTTAAGGTTTAGGATTCCAACATACAAATTTTGGAAGGACACAAACATTGAGACCTCAGCACTGTTCATCAGAGGGAGACTGGTTAAATAAACAGTACCACCTCCACAGCTGACCACCTCCCTGCACTGACCTTCTTCTTAAGTTGACCTAAGTTTCATAGACCGGACATGCACCTTGTGCGCGCATCAGTACAGCACGCCTACTTCCTTATGCTGACCACCTCTGTATGCTGACCAGTTTATCGTAGTCCCTTGGGCGGCCAATCTACAGCAGTTCTACTATAATTGTTTTAAATGGATTTACCCCATTTACACAAATATATTTGAAAAGGTAAGCTCACACCACTACCACAAATGGAAACCAGTATCATCTGCCATAAATCAGAGATAAACAACAAAATCAGTACAATGAAAAGCAAACCTTGTCACCTAGTTTCGGCTGCGTGCTGTGAGCGACCCTGGTGCTGAGCGTGAAGCCACCAGCAAGGGCTTGATGTTAAACAGTGGGTCCTGGGCTGGGCGTGGTGGCTCACGCCTATAATCCTAGCACTTTGGGAGGCTGAGGCCGAGGTAGTGGATCCTCAGAACTCTGGAGTTCAAGGCCAGCCTGAACAAGAATGAGACCCCATCTTTAAAAATAATAGAAAAAACAGCCAGGCATAGTGAGGGGAGCCTATAGTCACAGCTACCTGGGAGGCTGAGGCAAGAAGATCACTTGTGCTCAAGAGTTTAAGGTTGCTGTGAGTTATGACACCACAGCACTCTACCCAGGGTGACAGAGTGAGACTCAGTTTCCAAAACACAAATGAATGAATGAATGAAAGGGGCCCTGACAGGGTTGTTAATTTTTTTTTTTTTTGAAACAGTCTTACTATGTCATCCTGGGTAGAATGCCATGGCATCACAGCTCACGGCAACTTCAAACCCTTGGGTTTAAGTGATTCTCTTGCCTCCCAAGTAGCTATAGGTGCCTGCCACAACACCTGGCTATTTTTTGTGTTGTAGTTGTCATTGTTATTTACCAGGCCCAGGCCCAGGACGGGTTCAAACCTGCCAGCTTTAGTGTATGTGCCCTAACCACTGAGCGACAGAAGCCACGCCGGGAGACTGTTCAATATTAAAGGAGAATTGTTTTGGGGTTTTTTTTTTTCTATTTTTTTTTTTTAGAGGCAGAGTCTCACTTTATTGCCCTTGGTAGAGTGCTGTGGAGTCACAGCTCACAGCAACCTCCAACTCCCAGGCTTAGGCAATTCCCCTGCCTCAGCCTCCCGAGTAGCTGGGACTATAGGCGTCCACCACAACACCCGGCTACTTTTTGTTGCAGTTTGGCAGGGGCTGGGTTTGAACCTGCCACCCTCAGTATACAGGGCCGACAACTTACTCACTGAGCCACATAACTGTTCTACTAAATGTCTCAATGTGATTTAGCCCCTGTCCATGAATCCTTCTTAAACATTATCACTGCAGCACCAAGAACCATCAGCTGCTCACATTTCTAGAGCTGCTTTCCTGCAGTGCAAACCTCAACTTTGGTGGCAAATTTACAAGCAACCAAATTCTCCCATATCTGCCCAAACAGAAGTGGTGGCATCCAGGGACGCTCTCTGTCCATGACTAGATCCATCCCTGTGATTCTGTCCAACACTCTGTTCCCCTGGCAACTGCCACCACACCCTACGTGTCCAAAGGCTGGACTTTAGCCACCGGAAGCTCCAGAAGAGCGGTGTCCAGGTTAGCGTTTGTGGCAGCTGTCCCCTTGGCGTCAGGACTGTCACAGTTGTTTCTTAACACCAAACTGAACTGTCACTTGCCACAACAGGAAACTTACGTTCTGCCTTCCCGGCTGGGAGATGAGCTACACGACAGAATCCCTTTAATAGCAAGAAATTAAGCTGGAAGAAGAGACTACTGCCCAAGAGCAACAGTGTCAAAAGAGCAGGGCCACGTGGGGATGGGGAAGAACCCTGGGACTAAACACAGCCCTGCGCCACTCAGGTTGTGCAGCCTGGGGCTCCTCTTCTTTGATTCTCACTTTTACTATCTGAAAAATGATAATAATAAGACCCGCCTTGCTGAATTCCTATGAGGATTAGAGATTTAACATGCAAAGGGAATAGAACAGAGCCTAGCACATAACAGCTACTCAATTAATAGTAGATATTGTTTCTCTTTAACTATTACTTCCAGATTTAAAAAAAAAAAAAAGAAACCATGAAACAGCGTTCGCCTGTGTGAGAGAGCCTGGCCAAGTTGAAAGCAATAGCAATTCAACGAGGTTAAGAAGTTTATATAAAAATGGCTCGGCACCTGTGGCTCAATCGGCTAAGGCTCCAGCCACGTACACCCAAGGTGGCGGGTTCGAATCTTTAGCCCGGGCCCGCCAAACAACAATGATGGCTACAACCAAAAAATGGCCAGGCGTTGTGGCAGGCGCCTGTGGTCCCAGCTACTTGGGAGGCGGAGGCAGGAGACTCGCTTGAGCCAGGAGTTGGAGGTTGCTATGAGCTGTGATGCCATGGCACTCTATCCAGGGGGATAGCTTGAGACTCCGTCTCAAAAAAAAAAAAAAGAAGTTTATATAAAATGTAATTCACACTGCTTCTTGCTTAGACCATTTATATAAAGGAAAAACAAAATGGATTTTCTTCCAATCTGAATATAAAGCAAATAAAGGTTTTAACAGCAGATAGGCCGCTGAGCAGATGTACAGTGGTTTTACGCAATCTGGCTTAAATACAAGGGAAAAGTAAACATGGGGGCAAGGTCAAGGGAACAATGTTTCTGCCAAAGGTAACTAATGTAGCAAGGAGCTGGCTGCCACAGAAACAAGCCTCTCTGCCACCCAGTGCTCCTACAATCAGTAGGCACTCCATAAATACACTAGAGCCTCCATAGCTGACCCCTCCCTACACTGCCCACCCCCTTAAATTGACCTAATTTTCATAGACCAGACATGCGCCGCATGTATGTATCAGTACAGTAGGCCTGGTTCCTTATGCTGACCATCTCCGTGTGTTGACCAGTTTGTCATGATCCCTGGAGTGGTCAACCTGCAGAGGTTCTACTGTTTGCTCAATTGCCTGTGACTATACCAACGTTTCAGGAAGCTAGAGGATCCAGGAAGGAACGGTCTCATCGCTGACACTGCACAGATCCAGAAGATTAAAAAGCAAACTTAAAATCAGGGCTGGACACGGTAGCATAACGACTCACTCCTGTAGTCCTAGCACTCTGGGAGGCCAAGGCAGGTGGACTGCCTGAGCTGACAGGTTCGAGACCAGCCTGAGCCAGAGCGAGGCCTCATTCTCTAAAAATAGCTGGGCCTTGCGGCAGGCACCTGTAGTTCTAGCTACTTGGGAGGCTGAGGCAAGAGAACCACTTGAGCACAAGAGTTTGAGGTTGCTGTGAGCTGTGACACCACAGCACTCTACCAAGGGTGACAAAGAGAGGCTCTGCCTCAAAAATTAAAATTAAAATTAAAATCAATGTATCAATACAGACAGAACAGTCTACAGCAATGATTCTCAAAACAGGGGAGGGGTGTGATTTTTGACCCCTAGGAGCACTTGCTGGTTGCACACTGCAGGACCACGGATGACAAGTGGCCTCGAGTGGGTGGAGACTAGAGATGGTGCTAAATATCCTACAATGCCCAGGGTACTAAGGGCAACCGAGGACTAAGCTGGCCCCACCATCAGCAGGCCTGAGGTTGAGAACCCTGCTTTGGAGCAGCACTGCCCCCAAAAATGTCCGTGATGATGGGAATGTCCTGTCCCTGCACTGCCCAACACAGTGGGCACCAGCCACATATGGCTGTCGAGCACCTGACAAGTGAACTTTAAATGTTACTTCATCTATTTAACCACTGGTTACCGCAGGGGACAACAGCAGTTAAGCATAGATCCCTCGGGGCAGGGAGCAGAGTTAGAAGGAGCTGAAGCCAAGGTATGAAAGGAAACTGGGGCTCTTCCTTATAAGTACACCTAAGTGGCCAGATTCTACCTTAACTCAGATAAAATCTGCAGTCGGGAAGGATCCACAGAAGGAAGCGAGTTCTCTGAAGTCTGGATGTATCTTTAGCCAGGAGAATACTAGCAGGAGGAGAAATGGGGATTCATCTACCACAAAGCCAAGTCAATGTGGTAACTTCTCCCTACATGTAAAGCTCAGACCCTCTAGGACGCATCCTACACAAATACTAGTCCTGTGAGCAAAGGGCAAAGCACCAGGGTGCGCACAGCAGCAGGAGAGAGCAAAGCCCCGGGAATGATGGAGACGCCCCCAGGCACAACCCTGCAACGATTATAAGAATGAGATGCAGACACACACACCCGCTGGGAAAGATCCCAGTGATTAAGTGGAAGGGAACATGCATAAAGCAAACACTATATACTTAAAATTCTATACTTAAATAAAAATAATATGGTTACTGTAAGCCTAGGGAAAAATACTGGGAAACCACTCATACACCCGGCTCTCAGCACCAGCGCTTCTGGGGGAGGGGACAGACAGGAATGGTAGACCTTTTCTCTGTGTTGCCTCCCCACTCCCACTCCCACGAGCCCCAGTCTTTCCCTGTTGGTCTCTTGTGACCCAGAAAGGCATGACTCTTCCTACAAAAGCTTTACTCCCACAGCGTCCCACCCCCACGATCATCCAATAATTACAAGCCAGGCGCAGTGGCCCACACTTGTAATACCAGCACTCTGGGAGGCCGAGGTAGGAAGATCCCAGCCTGAGCAAGAGCAAGACCCTGTCTCTACCAAAAATAGAAAAAATAGCTGGACATGGTGGAGGTGCCTATAGTCCCAGCTACTCAGGAGGCTGAAGCAGGAGGATCACTTGAGCCCCGGAGTTTGATGTAGCTGTGAAAAACAACAACAACAACTCAAATCCAAGGCTTTCCCCTTTTTATCCCAGCTGCTCCATTATGAAGCTGCCTGGCAGCAGTCAAGGGCGACGTGGCCCGGGCCTCTCATCTCCCCTACACATTCCACTTTTCTCCAACAACCCAAGCCCTTTGTGAGACTCACTCCCACCGGACTCCCTTCTGCAGACCTGTTCCCTCAGCTTCTATATAACCCTCCAAAACCAACTCTGTGCTTCACAAAGAGAAGGAGTTCTGTTTCTCTCTACAACAGGACCGACAAATTCCAACCTACAGGGGCCCAGCAGGCCACATGAAAAGATAAATGAATAAAAATAAACACGGGGCCCATGGGATGGGGGGCACCTCCACCCTACACAAGGCCAGCACAACAGACCCTCTGATTCTTCACGACAAAGACAAAACCGATTCTGAAGTGGAAATAGCTTTTCAACACTGGCAACTGAGTTAGTCTTTAGACATTACATAAAACCAGGCAGAGATAGCATTTTTCTTTTAGCACTAGGCGGAAGGTCAAAAAGCTGAGTAACATCTATGTTGGTCAGGATGGGAAACAGGCACTCTCACGGCAGGGAGGGGCTAAACCAGCACAACCTCAGGGAGGGGCATTTGGCAGTAACTGTTGAAAATACCAATGCGCACATCCACTTCAAGAAAGTCCTCTTCAAGATATTCCATATAGGCTCAGCGCCTGTGGCTCAATCAGCTAAGGCGTCAGCCACGTACACCTAAGGTGGCAGGTTCGAATCCCCAGCCTGGGCCCTCCAAACAACAATGATGGCTGCAACCAAAAAATGGCCGGGCGTTGTGACGGGCGCCTGTGGTCCCAGCTACTTGGGAGGCAGAGGCAGGAGACTCACTTGAGCCCAGGAGTTGGAGGTTGCTATGAGCTGTGATGCCATGGCTCTATACCCAGGGGGATAGCTTGAGGCTCCATCTCAAAAAAAAAAAAAAAAAAAAAGATATTCCATATAGTCTGACGAACATGAGCCCAAGGACTTATGTTAAAGGTTGTTCATTAGAAAAAATCTAAATGCCCATCATGATAGACTGGTTAAACAAACTGTGATACTATTCAGTGGAATAGTTTAAAGGCATTAACATAGGTCACTACAAAATTTTTGAGGAGGCGTCCATAGCTCATTCGGTAGGGCGCTCGCCACATATCACCAAGGCTGGGGGGTTTGAATTCAACTTGGCCTGCTAAAACAACAACAACTGCAACAACAACAAAAAAAGTAGCTGGGCATTGTGGCGGGCACCTGTAGTCCCAGCTATTTGGGAGGCAGAGGCAAGAGAATCACTTAAGCCCAAGAGTTTGAGGTTGCTGTGAGCTGTGACGCAACAGCACTCTACCCAGGGTGACAGCTTGAGACTCTGTCTCAAAAAAGAAAGTTTTAAGACAGACTGTGTTATGGTCCATTATTTCATTTCCAAGAAACTCAGTCACCAACATCCTTTCTGATTCAGCCCTACAAGTTTCTTTCTTTTTTTTTTTTTTTTTTGAGACAGAGCCTCAAGCTGTCCCCCTGGGTAGAGTGCCGTGGCATCACAGCTCACAGCAACCTCCAACTCCTGGGCTCAAGCAAGTCTCCTGCCTCTGCCTCCCAAGTAGCTGGGACCACAGGTGCCCGCCCACCA